>CM064493.1:55462651-55549073 GCA_032716605.1 Paralithodes platypus | reverse complement strand
AAAGCACAGCACTAAGCATACACACAGTACTAAGCATACACACACAACACTAAGCATACACACACAACACTAAGCATACACACACAACACTAAGCATACACACAGCACTAAGCATACACACACAACACTAAGCATACACACAACACTAAGCATACACACACAACACTAACCATACAGCACTAAGCATACACACACAACACTAAGCATACACACACAACACTAAGCATACACACACAACACTAAGCATACACACACAACACTAAGCATACACACACAACACTAAGCATACACACACAACACTAAGCATACACACACAACACTAAGCATACACACACAACACTAAGCATACACACAACACTAAGCATACACACAACACTAAGCATACACACAACACTAAGCATACACACACAACACTAACCATACAGCACTAAGCATACACACACAACACTAACCATACACACACAACACTAAGCATACACACAGTACTAAGCATACACACACAACACTAAGCATACACACACAACACACATAACACACACAACACTAAGCATACACACACAACACTAAGCATACACACAACACTAAGCATACACACAACACTAAGCATACACACACAACACTAAGCATACACACAACACTAAGCATACACACACAACACTAAGCATACACACACAACACTAAGCATACACACAGTACTAAAATACACACACAATACTAAGCATACACACACAACACTAAGCATACACACAGCACTAAACATACACAACACTAAGCATAGACACACAACACTAAGCATACACACAACACTAAGCATACACACACAACACTAAGTATACACACACAACTACAACACACATCACAAAGCATACACACAACACTAAGCATACACACACAACACTAAGCATGCACACAACACTAAGCATACACACAGTACTAAGCATACACACACAACACTAAGCATACACACACAACACTAAGCATACACACAGCACTAAGCATACACACACAACACTAAGCATACACACAACACTAAGCATACACACACAACACTAAGCATACACACACAACACTAACAATACACACAGTACTAAGCATACACACACAACACTA
Organism: Paralithodes platypus; assembly: GCA_032716605.1. Lineage (NCBI taxonomy): Eukaryota > Metazoa > Arthropoda > Malacostraca > Decapoda > Lithodidae > Paralithodes > Paralithodes platypus. The sequence continues at coordinate 55,547,963 of CM064493.1, read as the reverse complement.
AGCATACAAACACAGCACTAAGCACACACACATAGCACTAAGCATACACACAACACTAAGCATACACACACATCACTAAGCATACACACAACACTAAACATACACACAACACTAAGCATACACACAGTACTAAGCATACACACACAACAACATACACACACAACACTAAGCATACACACAACACTAAGCATACACACACAACACTAAGCATACACACACAACACTAAGCATACACACAACACTAAGCATACACACACAACACTAAGCATACACACACAACACTAAGCATACACACAGTACTAAGCATACACACAACACTAAGCATACACACACAACACTAAGCATACACACACAACACTAAGCATACACACAACACTAAGCATACACACAACACTAAGCATACACACACAACACTAACCATACAGCACTAAGCATACACACACAACACTAACCATACAGCACTAAGCATACACACACAACACTAAGCATACACACACAACACTAAGCATACACACACACAACACTAAGCATACACACAGTACTAAGCATACACACACAACACTAAGCATACACACACAACACTAAGCATACACACAGCACTAAGCATACACACAGCACTAAGCATACACACACAACACTAAGCATACAGACACTATTAAACATACACACACACTAAGCATACACTCACAGGACTAAGCATACACAACACTAAGCATACACACAACACTAAGCATACACACAACACTAAGCATACACACAACACTAACAATACACACAACACTAAGCATACACACAACACACTAAGCATACACACACAACACTAAGCTACACACACAACAGTAAGCATACACACAACACTAAGCATACAAACAACACTAAAGATACACACACAACACTAAGCATACACACAACACACAGCACTAAGCATACACACAGCACTAAGCATACACACCAACACTAAGCATACACACAACACTAAGCATACACACACACTAAGCATACACAACACACTACACACAACACTAAGCATACACACACAACACTAAGCATACACACACACACACACTAAGCATAACACACAACACTAAGCATACACACACACACTAAACATACACACAACACTAAGCATACACACAACACTAAGCATACACACACACTAAGCATACACACAACACTAGCATACACACACAACACTAAGCATACACACAACACTAAGCATACACACACACACTAAACATACACACATACTCACTTAACATACACACACGCAAACACTAAGCATACACAAACACTTAACATGCACACACACACTACCACACACAACTAAGCATACACACAACACTAAGCATACACACAAACTACAATACACACACAACCGCATACACACACATAAGCATACACACAACACTAAGCATACACACACAACACACATACACATACACACACACTATACATACACATACACACTAAGCATACACACAACACTAAGCATGCACACACAACACTAAGCATACACACAACACTAAGCATACACAAACAACACTAAGCATACACACACAACACTAAGCATACACACAGTACTAAGCATACACACACACAACACTAAGCATACACACAGCACTAAGCATATACACAACACTAAGCATACATACACACACACTAAGCATACATACACAACACTAGGCATACACACAACACTAAGCATACACACACAACACTAAGCATACACACACAACACTAAGCATACACACACACTAAGCATACACACAACACTAAGCATACACACAGCACTAAGCATACATACACAGCACTAAGCATACACACAGCTCTATGCATACACACACAACACTAAGCATACACATAGCACTAAGCATACACACAACACACCCACACACAACACTACATACACACACACTAAGCATACACACAACACTAAGCATACACACAACACTAAGCATACACAACACTAAGCATACACACACTAAGCATACACACACAACACTAAGCATACACACACAGTACTAAGCATACACACACAACACTAAGCATACACACAACACTAAGCATACACACAGCACTAAGCATACACACACAACACTAAGCATACACACACAACACTAAGCATACACACACACAGTACTAAGCATACACACACAACACTAAGCATACACACAAAACTAAGCATACACACAACACTAAGCATACACACACAACACTAAGCATACACACAACACTAAGCATACACACAACACTAAGCATACACACACAACACTAAGCATACACACACTACTAAACATACACACACACTAAGCATACACACACAGCACTAAGCATACACACAACACTAAGCATACACACACACTAAGCATACACACACAACACTATGCATACACACACAGCACTAAGCATACACACAACTAAGCATACACACACACTAAGCATACACACAACACATACACACAGCACTAAACATACACACACAACACTAAGCATACACACAGCACTAAGCATACACACACACACACACACACACACAGCACTAAGCATACACACACAACACTAAGCATACACACAGCACTAAGCATACACACACAACACTAAGCATACACACACAACACTAAGCATACACACAACACTAAGCATACACACACAACACTAAGCATACACACAACACTAAGCATACACACAGCACTAAGCATACACACAACACTAAGCATACACACACAACACTAAGCATACACACAACACTAAGCATACACACACAACACTAACCATACAGCACTAAGCATACACACACAACACTAAGCATACACACACAACACTAAGCATACACACAGCACTAAGCATACACACACAACACTAAGCATACACACACAACACTAAGCATACACACAGCACTAAGCATACACACAGTACTAAGCATACACACACAACACTAAGCATACACACAGTACTAAGCATACACACAACACTAAGCATACACACAACACTAAGCATACACACACAACACTAAGCATACACACACAACACTAAGCATACACACAGTACTAAGCATACACACACACAACACTAAGCATACACACACAACACTAAGCATACACACACAACACTAAGCATACACACACAACACTAAGCATACACACAACACTAAGCATACACACACAACACTAAGCATACACACAACACTAAGCATACACACACAGCACTAAGCATACACACAACACTAAGCATACACACAGCACTAAGCATACACACACACACTAAGCATACACACACAACACTAAGCATACACACACAACACTAAGCATACACACAACACTAAGCATACACACAACACTAAGCATACACACACAACACTAAGCATACACACACAACACTAAGCATACACACACAACACTAAGCATACACACACAGCACTAAGCATACACACACAACACTAAGCATACACACACAACACTAAGCATACACACACAACACTAAGCATACACACAACACTAAGCATACACACAACACTAAGCATACACACACAACACTAAGCATACACACAACACTAAGCATACACACACAACACTAAGCATACACACACAACACTAAGCATACACACACAACACTAAGCATACACACAACACTAAGCATACACACAACACTAAGCATACACACACAACACTAAGCATACACACAACACTAAGCATACACACACAGCACTAAGCATACACACACAACACTAAGCATACACACAACACTAAGCATACACACACAACACTAAGCATACACACAACACTAAGCATACACACACAACACTAAGCATACACACACAACACTAAGCATACACACACAACACTAAGCATACACACACAGCACTAAGCATACACACAACACTAAGCATACACACACAACACTAAGCATACACACACAACACTAAGCATACACACAACACTAAGCATACACACAACACTAAGCATACACACACAACACTAAGCATACACACACAACACTAAGCATACACACACAACACTAAGCATACACACAGCACTAAGCATACACACACAACACTAAGCATACACACACAACACTAAGCATACACACACAGCACTAAGCATACACACACAACACTAAGCATACACACACAACACTAAGCATACACACACAACACTAAGCATACACACAACACTAAGCATACACACAGCACTAAGCATACACACACAACACTAAGCATACACACAACACTAAGCATACACACAACACTAAGCATACACACACAACACTAAGCATACACACACAACACTACGAATACACACACAGCACTAAGCATACACACAGTACTAATCATACACACAGCACTAAGCATACACACAGTACTAAGCATACACACACAGCACTAAGCATACACACACAACACTAAGCATACACACAGCACTAAGCATACACACAACACTAAGCATACACACACAACACTAAGCATACACACAACACTAAGCATACACACAACACTAAGCATACACACACAACACTAAGCATACACACACAACACTAAGCATACACACAACACTAAGCATACACACACACACACACACACAACACTAAGCATACACACACAACACTAAGCATACACACAACACTAAGCATACACACACAACACTAAGCATACACACAACACTAAGCATACACATACAACACTAAGCATACACACACAACACTAAGCATACACACACAACACTAAGCATACACACACAACACTAAGCATACACACAGCACTAAGCATACACACAGTACTAAGCATACACACACAGCACTAAGCATACACACACAACACTAAGCATACACACACAGCACTAAGCATACACACAGTACTAAGCATACACACACAACACTAAGCATACACACACAACACTAAGCATACACACACAACACTAAGCATACACACAGCACTAAGCATACACACACAACACTAAGCATACACACACAACACTAAGCATACACACAACACTAAGCATACACACACAACACTAAGCATACACACAACACTAAGCATACACACACAGCACTAAGCATACACACACAACACTAAGCATACACACAACACTAAGCATACACACACAACACTAAGCATACACACACAACACTAAGCATACACACACACTAAGCATACACACACAACACTAAGCATACACACAACACTAAGCATACACACAACACTAAGCATACACACAACACTAAGCATACACACACAACACTACGAATACACACACAGCACTAAGCATACACACAGTACTAATCATACACACAGCACTAAGCATACACACAGTACTAAGCATACACACACAGCACTAAGCATACACACACAACACTAAGCATACACACAGCACTAAGCATACACACAGCACTAAGCATACACACACAACACTAAGCATACACACAGCACTAAGCATACACACATCACTAAGCATACACACACAGCACTAAGCATACACACACAACACTAAGCATACACACAACACTAAGCATACACACACAACACTAAGCATACACACAACACTAAGCATACACACACAACACTAAGCATACACACACAACACTAAGCATACACACAACACTAAGCATACACACACAGCACTAAGCATACACACACAACACTAAGCATACACACACAACACTAAGCATACACACACAGCACTAAGCATACACACAGTACTAAGCATACACACAACACTAAGCATACACACAGTACTAAGCATACACACACAACACTAAGCATACACACACAACACTAAGCATACACACAGCACTAAGCATACACACAGTACTAAGCATACACACACAACACTAAGCATACACACACAACACTAAGCATACACACACAACACTAAGCATACACACAGCACTAAGCATACACACAACACTAAGCATACACACACAACACTAAGCATACACACAGCACTAAGCATACACACAACACTAAGCATACACACACAGCACTAAGCATACACACACAACACTAAGCATACACACAACACTAAGCATACACACACAACACTAAGCATACACACACAACACTAAGCATACACACACAACACTAAGCATACACACACAACACTAAGCATACACACACAACACTAAGCATACACACACAACACTAAGCATACACACACAGTACTAAGCATACACACACAACACTAAGCATACACACAGCACTAAGCATACACACACAACACTAAGCATACACACAACACTAAGCATACACACAACACTAAGCATACACACAACACTAAGCATACACACAGTACTAAGCATACACACACAACACTAAGCATACACACAACACTAAGCATACACACAACACTAAGCATACACACACAACACTAAGCATACACACAACACTAAGCATACACACACAACACTAAGCATACACACACAACACTAAGCATACACACACAACACTAAGCATACACACAACACTAAGCATACACACACAACACTAAGCATACACACACAACACTAAGCATACACACAACACTAAGCATACACACACAACACAGAGCATACACACAACACTAAGCATACACACACAACACTAACCATACAGCACTAAGCATACACACACAACACTAAGCATACACACACAACACTAAGCATACACACAACACTAAGCATACACACAACACTAAGCATACACACAGCACTAAGCATACACACACACAACACTAAGCATACACACAACACTAAGCATACACACACAACACTAAGCATACACACACAACACTAAGCATACACACACAACACTAAGCATACACACACAACACTAAGCATACACACAACACTAAGCATACACACACACTAAGCATACACACACAACACTAAGCATACACACAACACTAAGCATACACACAGCACTAAGCATACACACACAACACTAAGCATACACACACAACACTAAGCATACACACACAACACTAAGCATACACACACAACACTAAGCATACACACACAACACTAAGCATACACACACAACACTAAGCATACACACAACACTAAGCATACACACAACACTAAGCATACACACACAACACTAAGCATACACACACAACACTAAGCATACACACAACACTAAGCATACACACACAACACTAAGCATACACACACAACACTAAGCATACACACAGCACTAAGCATACACACACAACACTAAGCATACACACAACACTAAGCATACACACACAGTACTAAGCATACACACACAACACTAAGCATACACACACACACACAAAGCATACACACACAACACTAAGCATACACACTACTAAACATACACAACACTAAGCATACACACACAACACTAAGCATACACACAACACTAAGCATACACACACAACACTAAGCATACACACAACACTAAGCATACACACAGCACTAAGCATACACACACAACACTAACCATACAACACTAAGCATACACACAGTACTAAGCATACACACACAACACTAAGCATACACACACAACACTAAGCATACACACAACACTAAGCATACACACAACACTAAGCATACACACACAACACTAAGCATACACACAACACTAAGCATACACACACAACACTAAGCATACACACAACACTAAGCACACACACACAAACTAAGCATACACACACAACACTAAGCATACACACACACTAAGCATACACACACACTAAGCATACACACAACACTAAGCATACACACACAACACTAAGCATACACACAACACTAAGCATACACACACACACTAAGCATACACACACAACACAAAGCATACACACACAACACTAAGCATACACACACAATCTAAGCATACACACACAACACTAAGCATACACACACAACACTAAGCATACACACAACACTAAGCATACACACAGTACTAAGCATACACACACAGTACTAAGCATACACACACAACACTAAGCATACACACACAACACTAAGCATACACACAACACTAAGCATACACACACAACACTAAGCATACACACAACACTAAGCATACACACAACACTAAGCATACACACAACACTAAGCATACACACACTAAGCATACACACACAACACTAAGCATACACACACAACACTAAGCATACACACACAACACTAAGCATACACACAACACTAAGCATACACACACAACACTAAGCATACACACACAACACTAAGCATACACACAGTACTAAGCATACACACAACACTAAGCATACACACACAACACTAAGCATACACACACAACACTAAGCATACACACAACACTAAGCATACACACACAGCACTAAGCATACACACACAACACTAAGCATACACACACAACACTAAGCATACACACACAACACTAAGCATACACACAACACTAAGCATACACACACAACACTAAGCATACACACACAACACTAAGCATACACACACAACACTAAGCATACACACAACACTAAGCATACACACACAACACTAAGCATACACACACAACACTAAGCATACACACACAACACTAAGCATACACACAACACTAAGCATACACACAACACTAAGCATACACACAACACTAAGCATACACACAACACTAAGCATACACACAACACTAAGCATACACACACAACACTAAGCATACACACAGCACTAAGCATACACACACAACACTAAGCATACACACAACACTAAGCATACACACACAACACTAACCATACAGCACTAAGCATACACACAACACTAAGCATACACACAACACTAAGCATACACACAACACTAAGCATACACACACAACACTAAGCATACACACAGTACTAAGCATACACACACAACACTAACCATACAGCACTAAGCATACACACAGTACTAAGCATACACACACAACACTAAGCATACACACAGCACTAAGCATACACACACAACACTAAGCATACACACAACACTAAGCATACACACAACACTAAGCATACACACAGCACTAAGCATACACACACAACACTAAGCATACACACACAACACTAAGCATACACACACACTAAGCATACACACAACACTAAGCATACACACAACACTAAGCATACACACAACACTAAGCATACACACACAACACTAAGCATACACACACAACACTAAGCATACAGACAACACTAAGCATACACACAACACTAAGCATACACACAGCACTAAGCATACACACACAACACTAAGCATACACACAACACTAAGCATACACACAGTACTAAGCATACACACACAGTACTAAGCATACACACAACACTAAGCATACACACACACTCAGCATACACACAACACTAAGCCTACACACAACACTAAGCATACACAACACTAAGCATACACACAACACTAAGCATACACACACAACACTAAGCATACACACAACACTAAGCATACACACACAGCACTAAGCATACACACAACACTAAGCATACACACAACACTAAGCATACACACACAACACTAAGCATACACAACACTAAGCATACACACACAACACTAAGCATACACACAACACTAAGCATACACACAACACTAAGCATACACACAGCACTAAGCATACACAACACTAAGCATACACACAGTACTAAGCATACACACAACACTAAGCATACACACAACACTAAGCATACACACAACACTAAGCATAGCATACACAACACTAAGCATACACACAACACTAAGCATACACACACATCACTAAGCATAAACACACAGCACTAAGCATACACACAACACTAAGCATACACACAGCACTAAGCATACACACAGTACTAAGCATACACACAACACTAAGCATACACACACAGTACTAAGCATACACACACAACACTAAGCATACACACACAACACTAAGCATACACACAGTACTAAGCATACACACACAGCACTAAGCATACATACACACGCACACACACATGCATACACACACATACACACGTATACACACATGCATACACAAACAGCACTAAGCATACACACACAAGCACACACACATACACACGTATACACACATGCATACACACACAGGACTAAACATACACATACAACACTAAGCATACACACTATCACACTAGCACTAAACATACACGCACACACCAGTAAGCCTACACGTACACACACACACACACGTATACACACATGCATACACACACAGGACTAAACATACACATACAACACTAAGCATACACACTATCACACTAGCACTAAACATACACGCACACACCAGTAAGCCTACACGTACACATACACACACACGTATACACACATGCATACACACAACTAAAACATACACAACACACTAAGCATACACACTATCACACAGCACTAAGCATACACACACAACACACTACACACACACACACACACTACAGCACTAAGCGTACACACACACACACAGCAGTAAGCATACACGTACACACACTCACACACACACACACACACATACAACAACGCTAAGCGTACACACACACAACAGTAAGCATACACTTACACACACACACATACTACAGCACTAAGCGTACACACACACATCACAAAGCATACACACGCACACACACAACGTCAATAAGACACACACGCTCACACACACACAGCACTAAGTATACACACACACTGACAAATAATCACTTCTCTACCATCTGCCAAACCCTCCCCAAACTAGACCGCACCAACCTCCCTGCCTTCCTCCCATCCCCTTCCCCCCCAGTAACTGTTCAAGAATTTGAAGTGGCCAAAAAGCTTTCCAGTTTCAAATAAAAAAGATCAACAACCCCAGTAGACCTACCCACGAAAATATACAAAGAATTTTCGGTGGAATTTGCCACCCCCCTTTGCTCGATAATTAATGCCTCCTTAAGGCAAAGTAAATGCCCTGCAGACTGGAAAACTTCATACGTCACTCCAATCCCCAAAACCCCCTCCCCACATTCTCTTACTGAACTCAGACCAATTGCCATTACGCCCATCCCTAGTCTAATCTGTGAGGACTTTGTATTCACCTGGGCTTACTCACAAATCCGTCACTTGATAGATCCCCAACAGTTTGGCAACGTAAAAACCTCCTCCACCACTCACTGTCTTATTAGCTTCCTAGATTATATTTACACAAATCTTGAGAAGAGAAAGACTTCCCTCGCCCTTGCCTTTATTGACTTCAGGAAAGCATTTGACCTTGTTGACCACACCATCATCATCAACAAAGCCATAAAGTTGGGGCTACATCCTACCCTGGTTGCGTGGTTGACCGACTTCCTTAGTGACAGACGACAAGCAGTGCGATACCAAGGCTTCATCTCCACCTTCCTAGACATCACATGTGGAGTCCCACAGGGCACAAAGATGGGGCCTCTATTGTTCCTCATCTTGATTAATGATGCCCTAAAGGACACCCCATTCCACTGGAAGTACGTGGACGACTCGACAGTCGGCATTACTGTCGATAACACCTCCCCTAACTATGACCCCCTACAAGACATCCTCGACCGTCTTCAAGCCTGGACCACAGACAATCATGTGACTATCAATCATGACAAGACAGTGGTCATGCACATCAACACTTCCGTTACCGACCTTCCTCCACCCACTGTCACAATTGGTCCTCATCCCCTTCAGCTTGTTGAGTCCACCAAACTCCTCGGAATCACTGTGGACAACAAACTGAACTGGAAGAAACATGTAACTACCACAGTCAGGACCGCCACTTACAAGTTGTTTATGCTAAGGCGGTTGAGATCCCTGGGGGCGCCGGAGAATGAGCTGAAGAGTATATAACACCTTCATACTCCCTAAGCTCACCTACGCCTCTCCCGCCTGGTCCTCCTCTCTAACCCTAACACAACAACGTCAACTGGAGAGAGTTCAGAGGAGGGCATGCATGATCATCCTGGGTGGCACATATCCAGGGTACGAGGAAGCTCTCACCACCCTTAGCATACCTGCACTCTCAACCCACCACTACAACACACTCAAACAGTTTGCATCTAAGCTGCTTGTTCACCCACGACACAGAAACTTACTTCCACCAGACGCCCCTAGACCTACACGTGCAGCTCGTCATTTCAACACACTCCAACCAATAAGAGCAAGAACTGACAGATATAAAAATAGTCCTATCCCAACCATTGTTAATATTATTAATAATGTGTAATAACGGCCTGTCACACCATATATACGCGCCCACCTTTAATAATATATGCATAAGTGTGTGTGCGTGTGTGTATTAGAATATAATTATGTATGTATTTGCTTGAGTTTGTTTATGTATATGTGTATATATGTATCTATGTATGTGCAGTATATGTGTATGTATGTGTGCGTATATGTGTATGTATGTATGCGTTATTTATGTATATATATATGTGTCTATAGTGTATACTGTTTGTGGTTCGAGCCCGGCTGAGAGTATCAGGTAGGATAAGAGAAGAGCATATATGCATGTAATGTGCATATATTTATGTATATGTATGTCTGTGTGTATGTGCTGTCAATGGTTCGAGCCCGGTTGAGAATATAAGGTATATAATATATATATGTACTGTACGTGTATTTATATGGTCATATGCACATATGTATGTAAATATACGTACATATGAGCGAGAACATATTGCTCACTAGCGCAACTTCTGATTATAAATCTATGCATAAGCATTATCTATTATTAAGTGTTCGCGTATCTTCATCCATGTATTTCCACCCTTAACAATAGAACGCCCAGCTCTTCCATATTTCGCCTTCTGTCACACACACACACACACACACACACACACACACATACCGAGGATTAACCTCCCAGTTAATGGTCAGGGTAAAGAGGGTGCAGTACCTGCACCCTCTTTACCCTGACCATACCAAAACAGTTTCTGTATGTATGTATGTTTGTGTGCATACGTGAGCGTTTGTGTATACGGACATGTGCACACTTACTGCATGTTCTTATGTTCCTATATATGTATGCATATGTATGTGCGCACGTACGTGTATATACGAATGTTCTGTATATGAGTAAGTAAATAAATGTGTATATGTACTGTATATCACTTACTCTCATGGTTATTTTATGATAATTTGTATTCTGCACATGCATCATTATTGTATTTATTTATTTTGTTTGTAAACTAAGCTTACCATCCTCATATCTGTACATCTCATGTTCATCCACTAAATTGTAAAATGTGTATTTTCAGCTCATGAGGCTGCCATTCTTTAATAAACCGTTTATTATTATTATTATTATTATTATTATTATTATTACACACGCCCCCCCCCCCCCCCCCCGGCACTAAAGGTATTTACACACACACACACACGCACACACTTAAACACACACACATACACACATACAGAGCATTAAAAGCACACACACACACATACACACACACACACAGCACTAAGCATACACACATACACAAAAACATGTTTGTTTTTCGACAATAACAAAACATATTCATAAACGATACCAAAGCTCTTAAAAAGGAAGGCTATATCTAATGATATGCCTACTGGTATTTAAATAGCCATATTATATTATATTACATTATGCTGTATTATATTATAGTGCAATGCAGCTATAATCCCTCTCTCTCTCTCTCTTCACCATGTTGATGTACAGGCCTCCACGTCAAAATGTTGAAAAGAATGAACCTCTGTACATAAGACGGAGTGGTCTTTTCGACGGCAAGACCAGTGTGATCTTATTAGATGACTTTAATTGTCTGGTAAACTGACAAGCGAGAATTTCCGATGCTGAAGGTAGGCGTCTTGTTGACTTTGCTAATGATAAATGTTTGACTCTGTGGGTGAGCGAGCCATGTAGAGGCAATAGCATACTAAATTTTGTGTTCACCACTGAAGAAGAAAGTGTAACCAACTTATCTGTTGGGGAATCATTAGGAGGTAATGACCACAATCTAGATGGGTTCCCTCGTCGCACTTCTAGCAGCAGACCCACCAGTCTTCAGATTTCTGGCGAGCATACTGTGAAGGTCTTCGGGGAAGCTTATCTCAGATCAGAAATGAGGGTGAGGATGCTAATGCCATTTGGTGCTCTGTTGAGTGTGATCTCCAAATTTGCAGAATACATTAAGCTTGAAGGGAATGTGAAGAATCCCAAAGGGGTTGAACATCTCAGGATAAGTCTTAACAGACTGTGTGAATAGACTGTGACATGGCAAATGCCACTAAACTTGAAGAATTGCAAGGTGATGTATATCGGCCAAGCAAACCCCAAATCAAACTACTTCCTATTGGGAAAGACTCGTAAGTGGACAAGGGTTTGGGTTTTGTGATCAGCAGTTACTTCAAATGTTCTAAGCAGTGCATTGAAGTAGAGAAGAAAACTCAGAAAAAAATGGGCTAAATGAAGAGGCAATTTAAGTATAGAAATAAGGAAATAATCCTCACACTCTACAACACTTTGATACTATGAATATGCTATTCAGTTTTGGTCTTCAGCACTCACGAAAGATAAAGAGCGATTAGAATCAGAATATTTCAGAATCAGAATATTTATTTTTCCATTTTACAATGGTTCTTCAAATAAAACATTAAAAAATATTAAAATATATATATATACAGTATATACATATTTACAATAAGAAACATATCTAGTATGTTACTATGGACAGTCTGCAATATTTATACAAAATGACAGTTACTATTATTATTTAAAAAAAAAACATTATAAATCCATTTTATGTTTCAGAAGATAATCTTTTGATATACAGTATGCTTAAACGAAAAGCGATCGTTCACCATAAAATGTGTTTGTTCTCTGTACATATAGATGGTCTTGCTGTCTTGTGTTACTATTTATGATTTCATTAAAAATAGAAAAGTTTATTAGCCAGTTTGGAATTAGCTTATGCCTTTCTTTATACACCGCAATAGCTGTATCATATATATATATATATGTATATATATATATATTTGCTTTATTTTTAGCCACTCTAAATCCTTTATTATCGGAGTTACATGGTCGTATTTTTAGCTCCACCCACTGCTACCTTTGAGCAAAATTCTGCATTTTGTTTTACATTATTTAATATAGTGCAATTAGTTGAGCCCCATATCATTATGCAATAATTTATCAGTCTTAAAATTAGCGAATGAATCATAATGATCCTAGTAGCTTTGTCAAATTACCTTGTATACGATTCACATACATCAACGTTCCCATGACTTTTTTGTTCAATTAACTTGTTTGTTTGTTGAAAAGCATGCTACAATCTATATGTAGAACTAAAAAATGTACATGTGTACAAGGTATAATTTTATGATCATCGAGTTGTATACATACATTTGAGGGTATTTGGGATAAAAGCTGTCTAGTGCCAAGGAACATGCATTGTGTTTTATTTGCATTCAACATAAGACCATTTCTCTTGAAATATTGTTTCACTATTTTGAGTGTATTTTCTGTTTTGCTAATTACTTTAGTTCATCCAGAGTGCCTGAGTGAAGTATCTGTGTATCATCAGCATACTGAATGAGCAAACAATCTTTAACATAGTTTAGTAAGTCATTAACAAATATAATAAATAGAATGGGTCCTAGAATAGAGCCTTGGGGCACTTCATAATTATGTTACATGTAAAATAGATGAAACTGTCTCACCCAACTGCACATCCTGTGTCCTATCGGTCAAGTGATTCATAAGCCAGAATGAGTCAATATTTAATGTTTTGCATTTTTCTAACAATATTTGATGACTGACACTGTCGAAAGCTTTAGACAAATCAAGCAGTGTTAGTAAAGATACTTTTCTTTGTTCAATATTAGTATATATTTTATCAGTTAATAAAGTGAGGGCTGTTTCCGTTGATAAATTTGGCCGAAAACCATGTTGACTTCTAGAAAGAAGATTGTTGTTTTCCAAGTGCGACATATACTGATTTGTGGCGACTTTCTCTAAAACTTTTGATAATATTGGGAGGAGTGAAATTGGTCGATAATTACCAACACAGTCTTTGTCTCCATTTTTATATATTGGCTTAATTATTGCATGCTTTCACACTTTCCGGAACTTACCAGTTACTATCGAGGTGTTTATTATACAGGTTAAGTAAGATACTGTAACATACAATGCATCTTCTATCATCTGAAGAGAAATCTCATCAGAACCGCAAGCTTTTGTGTCTTTAAGCTGCTTAAATGTTAGAATTAGAGTATTTGTGTCAATTAATATTATTATAGTCTAAAAAGATTGTTAGCAGTTGTAGAAGTCACATATCATTGGCTGGTATTCTCATCTGTGTCTAGTGTAATGTTATTTTGTGATTTATCGTACGATGATTTGCCTACATTAGCAAAGAAATGGTTAAATTTGTCTGCTTGTTCTATCGTGTTCTCAAAGGATTGGGTACTTGAAGATTTCTTATTACTAGGAACTATTTGTTTCATTAATTTCCAAGTTGATGCTGTATCACCTATACAATTATTTAATTGGTCATGGTAAAATTTACTTTTTGTTCCTGCTATAAGAGACTTGACTTGCTTTTTCTCAGTTTTATACTTCGACTCTTGATCTCTGTTTTGTCTATCCTTTTTTAATGCAGCTTTTGTATCTTATTCCTTCCGTTTATTGCGGTTTTAATGGTGTTGTTTATCCAAGGGGCATAGGGCCTTTTTATCTTCTTTGTAGTTATTGGAGCACATTTATCGAGACATTCTATAAATACAGATGTAAATATTTCTACCTGTTTATCTACGTCATCAGAGCCCATTATCTTATTTAGTCTATCAGTTTCACCCATAATCAAGTTACAAAAATGATCTTTAACCCTTTATTGGCGGCGCGCAACTTATGTCTGTGAAAGAAATTTGGACTAAGTGGCGGTTCACAACTTATGTCGTGTGCCATTTTCAGCATGTAATGTTGCAGAGAGAGAGAGCTGAGCGGTGTGAGGAGCGTAGTAAGGCTATGACCGTCGCACACCACCGCGGTGGGCCAACTGAAGTGAAAACCACCCTTCCTTCCCCCCTCACACTCGCTACACAGGGAATTATGTAGGGAAAGTACCTAATTACATGGTTTTTGCACTCGTGTTGCGCGATCGTTGCAAGAAAACTATCGGTCGTACAAGGATTGTTGGGGTGTCATTGGAAAGCTCTGTTTATGCCTTTTCAGGGATAGATACTTGTTTTACGCTCTGGGTCTTATTTAGGCATGAAAATGATCACGTAAACAACCCTATTTAGGGTAAAAACACCCCGCTTGGCGATACATATAAATTACCGCCTAGGCCGCTCGTTAGGTGTTAATATAATTACTCATTAGTCTAAAAGTCTAAATTACTGGTTGATGTTTGGGTTTTCTAGCAGTTACTACCACAATAATATGTTCGTGATCTCCAATTCTCCCTACCAACAAAGACCAAAAGTGGCCGACAGAGGCGCTGAACGCAATGTTTACCGCGTTGCATCATGGGAAACTGTATACATCGCGGATCTCTGCACCCTCTCTCTCTTTCAACAATTCTTTATTATAAGCGGTCTGTCGAAATGTCTGTATCCCACACATATTATAGCCTATGCATAATATTGTTTATTATATTTTAAAGTCACCCATACTCATATATAACGTATATTTACAATACAAAGTCAGCAAGCATTTTCACGCCTTTTTGTTATGATAATTAATCAGCTTATAATTATGTTTGTAGTCATTATCAGCTGCATATGGACATTCCCATGACTACTATACTTTATAAGGATTTAGTGTAGTCGTATGCTGCATAATAAAAAAAAGTATAATCACAAGAAATCATGATAAACTGTGCATGTCCTAGGTGTTAAGTATTGTTGATGTCGACAGTCGTATCTCTGGCGCTAGTTCAGAAGCGTCCACCAGAGGGCTCAAGTGTATTCTTGGTAGTGAGAATAGAGTGTGATACAACATCTGCAGAGTGTACTGTGTTAAGGTTATTAGTAATTATTACGTCTAATAGGGTACTTGAGTGAGAAGTGATTCTTGTGGGTTTCTGAATAAGCTGAAGGAGATGATTGGTAGTGATAATTTTACTAATCTTATTTGTACTGAAAATAACAGGTCATCGTTCAAGTCTCCTAAAAGAAAAAAGGATTTTGTACATAGACAAACAGACTTTAACACTTCTTTAACATAATCAAATGACGATACAGGAGCTTTGGGGTGACGATACATACATAGAAAGAGTTGAAACTAGGGCTACAAAGCTTATTCCATTATACAGTATTAGAAGACTGAGCTATGAGGACTATTTGAGAGTTCTGGATATCTTTTCGTTAGAAACACACAAACTACGAGATCAATTAATTGTAGTCTTTAAAATACTTAATGGGTTTGAAAATGTGGATTATAGCAAAATGCTTACTCTCCATATGAGTACAACACATAACCATGACTGGAAGTTGGAATTTTAAAAAATCAGCACTAGTTATGTGTGGAAACTTTGTCACCCTGGATTAAACCCTAGTCACTTTGGTCAACAGACAAACGTGCTAACCACTACACCACACTGACTTAGAGTTGTTGCAACCTGACAGACAGCTGCTGCCCAGGGGTCAACTGGGTCCACATACAGACAACACACACAGACAATATATCCTTAAATCAAGCAATGCCGCTTGGGAAAAATTGACTGTATAAATTATCTGTTTGTCGTCAGTTCTACCGCTATTACAATAATCAATGTTCCCTAGAGCTCTCTCAGTGTATACCACCTCCTCTATGTAGAGTACGTAGCATCCGTCTTGCAACACAATCCCATCACTACTCTGTGCAACTCTCCAATCCAAGAGTGAAACGATATTCTCAAGCCTTCTTCTATTCAACAGCTGAGCTCTGGAACTCTCTCCCTGAATTCATCTTCCCCTCATCCTATGACTTAAATTGCTTCAAACTCTGTGTGTCCAGGCATTTTGGCTCGAACGTTCCTTGATTTTGGCCCTGTCACTCTTTCAACTGGGGGAGGCACTCGTTACAGGCAGTTCTGCCTTTTGTCTCCCTCATCCACATAGAAAAAAAAAAAAAAAATCGATCCAGATTACCAGCAGCTTTCTGTCAGGTTTCAACAACTTTGTAAGCCAGTGTGGTGCAGTGGTTAACACGTTTGTATGTTGACCAAAGTGACCAGGGTTCAATCTCAGGTGGGTTCTGCAAGATATTTGTCGAGTGGCATTGTCTGATTTAACAATTACCACAGAGCATTAGCCAATAAAGGGACATATACCGCCAGGTTAACCGGTTCAATATACAATGACGTGTTTCTACCTTTTAGTATGGCTGTTGATAGACGATTGTATGCAGCTTAGAAAGAACTTAAAGTAATCTAAGGGGTCAAAACCTACTCAGTTATGCCTCTGAATCCTATAAAATACAATCGTCTAATGATATCCAAACCAAACTGTTCAGACCCTTCATAATCCTCAAGAAGTTACGATGATAGAGTATACTGTACAGTATATACCTAGGCCTACATATAGAGTATACTGTACAGTATATACCTAGGCCTACATATAGAGTATACTGTACAGTATATACCTAGGCCTACATATAGAGTATACTGTACAGTATATACCTAGGCATACATATAGAGTATACTGTACAGTATATACCTAGGCCTACATATAGAGTATACTGTACAGTATATACCTAGGCCTACATGATAGAGTATACTGTACAGTATACACCTAGGCCTACATGATAGAGTATACTGTACAGTATATACCTAGGCCTACATATAGAGTATACTGTACAGTATATACCTAGGCCTACATGATAGAGTATACTGTACAGTATACACCTAGGCCTACACATAGAGTATACTGTACAGTATATACCTAGGCCTACATGATAGAGTATACTGTACAGTATACACCTAGGCCTACATGATAGAGTATACTGTACAGTATATACCTAGGCCTACATGATAGAGTATACTGTACAGTATATACCTAGGCCTACATGATAGAGTATACTGTACAGTATACACCTAGGCCTACATGATAGAGTATACTGTACAGTATATACCTAGGCCTACATGATAGAGTATACTGTACAGTATATACCTAGGCCTACATGATAGAGTATACTGTACAGTATATACCTAGGCCTACATATAGAGTATACTGTACAGTATATACCTAGGCCTACATATAGAGTATACTGTACAGTATATACCTAGGCCTACATATAGAGTATACTGTACAGTATATACCTAGGCCTACATATAGAGTATACTGTACAGTATATACCTAGGCCTACATACATTGGTTTAACGTCATATTCCATTACACTGTATGCTCAAGATTTACCTTTCAGCAATTAAACTGTAATACAATACAGTCCTGCCTTATAATGTCATCACTGTGGCTGTTGTTGATATAATGCTAACAGTGCCTCAGCAAAATCGAACAACAAAGTCCTCTTCAGCACCTGCACCTACAATATCTGCAACAACACCAGCCTCAACAGTGCTACAACAAGACTTTAACATTACAGGCTTTTGGTTTATAGAATGACCGTTGTTCCATACTTACTCCCCCCCCCTGTAGTTAGTATACTTTGTACAACACGTAGTAAAATACATTAAGATTAAGATTTCCCTCCACAAAATGTGAAGGCCCACTTACCTACAAGGGGGGGGGGGGGGGGAGGGGGGAGGTATTGTTGAGTTTAGTACTTGAGCTAAATTAGTGTAATGTAGCCTAATGGTTAGAGGGCTGAATCATTCACGCTGTATTGTGTGAGTGATCCGGGCTCGAAACTACGGGAGGGATGTGTGTGTGTGAAGGTATATGTGAAAGAGTTCAGGTGAGAGAGAGAGAGAGAGAGAGAGAGAGGGGGGAACGGAGAACCCCCTTTTTTTCTTTTAAGAGTGTGTTGGTGTGCTAAAAAGAGTGTAGTGGAGACTGGAGTATGTGTGTGTGTACCTGTATGTGTATATGTTTGTGTGTGTGTATCTATATGTTTGTATGTGAGTGTATGTGTCTGTGTGAGTGTGTATATGTATGAGTGTGTGAGTCTGTGTTAGTGTGTATATGTTTGAGTGCGTGAGTGTATGTGTCTGTGTTAGTATGTGTATGTATGAGTGCATATGTGTGTGTGTGTGTGTGTGTCTGAGTGTGTGTGGCAGAGAGAAAGTTGCTTGTGGAAGAATGACTGAAACAGAATTCGAGTTGTGGGGGAGAAAGTCTGTGGGGGAATATAGGGTGGTGGTAGGGGAGGGGAGGAGGTGTGGAAGAAATTAGGGTGAGGGTGGGGGAGAGGAGGGTGATGTCAGGGTGGTGAGAATGGGGGACAGAAAGGGAGGAAGGAATTCTAAGGTGAGGGTGATGGGGGATAGAAAGGGAGGCAGGAATTAGTGTGAGGGTGATGGAGAAAGGGAGGGAGGAATTAGGGTGAGGGTGATGGAGAAAGGGAGGGAGGAATAAGGGTGAGGGTGATGGAGAAAGGGCGGGAGGAATTAGGGTAAGGGTGATGGAGAAAGGGAGGGAGGAATAAGGGTGAGGGTGATGGAGAAAGGGAGGAAGGAATTAGGGTGAGGGTGATGGAGAAAGGGAGGGAGGAATTAGGGTGAGAGTTATGGAGAAAGGGAGGGAGGAATTAGGGTGAGGGTGATGAAGAAATGGAGGGAGGAATAAGGGTGAGAGTGATGGAGAAAGGGAGGGAGGAATTAGGGTGAGGGTGATGGAGAAAGGGAGGGAGGAATAAGGGTGAGAGTGATGGAGAAAGGGAGGAAGGAATTAGGGTGAGGGTGATGGAGAAAGGGAGGGAGGAATTAGGGTGAGAGTGATGGAGAAAGGGAGGGAGGAATTAGGGTGAGAGTGATGGAGAAAGGGAGGGAGGAATTAGTGTGAGGGTGATGGAGAAAGGGAGAGAGGAATAAGGGTGAGGGTGATGGAGAAAGGGAGGGAGGAATAAGGGTGAGAGTGATGGAGAAAGGGAGGGAGGAATTAGGGTGAGGGTGATGCAGAAAGGGAGGGAGGAATAAGGGTGAGGGTGATGGAGAAAGGGAGGGAGGAATTAGGGTGAGGGTGATGGAGAAAGGGAGGGAAGAATAAGGGTGAGGGTGATGGAGAAAGGGAGGAAGGAATTAGTGTGAGGGTGATGGAGAAAGGGAGGGAGGAATTAGTGTGAGGGTGATGGAGAAAGGGATGGAGGAATAAGGGTGAGGGTGATGGAGAAAGGGAGGGAGGAATAAGGGTGAGGGTGATGGAGAAAGGGAAGAAGGAATAAGGGTGAGGGTGATGGAGAAAGGGAGGAAGGAATTAGGGTGAGAGTGATGGAGAAAGGGAGGGAGGAATTAGGGTGAGGGTGATGGAGAAAGGGAGGAAGGAATTAGGGTGAGGGTGATGGAGAGAAGGTGTTAGGATGGCATGATTGTGTTAACAGAGATAAGCGTATACACTCACACACACACACACAATATATATATATGTATATATATACACAAGTATTTTGGGGTGTGGTGTGTTATAATTTACATTCACACAGTCCGGTTTAAGCCACCTTGAAAGCTC
The DNA here is from genome assembly GCA_032716605.1 of Paralithodes platypus. Taxonomy (NCBI): domain Eukaryota; kingdom Metazoa; phylum Arthropoda; class Malacostraca; order Decapoda; family Lithodidae; genus Paralithodes; species Paralithodes platypus. The sequence goes on along the minus strand of CM064493.1, from coordinate 55,525,460 downwards.
TTCCATGGCTCTATAACAGCGACGGCAGCTTGGTTCTTACACACCTCTCTGCCAGGTTTTAGTCTGGGTTTTCTATCGATTGAAAAGGCAGTTCCATGTTTTCCCCTAGAGCATTTTGACGTTTTTTAACAGTTTATTCTGGTTACCATTAGATTAATTTATTCAGCTTTGGACGACTCTATGGGAATAACTGGGGTAACATACGTATTAATTAACTTTCTGATTAGCAAACTTCCTTCCTTACCTGAATGAAATCATATAATGGTAACCAACATATAACGAAGAAGGTCGTGCTTAAATCCTGAAGGTGTTGTGTTGGTCGTCTGCTGCGGCCACTCTCCAGACTCCAGGAAGCCCACCAGCGTCCTTGTTAACACTATCTGATCCGAGGTCTCAGGGGTTAGTAGGATATTTGGTTTGAGTATTTTGAGGATTTTGCTTGCTACAGCCATTTTGAGGATTTTGCTTGCTACAGCCATTTTGAGGATTTTGCTTGCTACAGCCATTTTGAGGATTTTGCTTGCTACAGCCATTTTCGAGCAATCTATGCTTGTACCCTAGGCTAATAAAAAGCGACTTCCTAGGCTGTCTTCAAAATATATATATATAATCAACTAAATTAATAAAAACACCCATTCTCCCTGCAAGCTAAATTTGTACGTTTTTCGACAGAAAAATGTCCTGGTCAAAGGCCGATTTCTTTTAAGATACAGGCTTGTTATCGTTCGCCCAGAAATTAATCGACACTTGAATAGGGTGATGTGTCTTTTTATTGCCAAACTAATAGGATGAAACGTCTCAAAATCTCCAAACTAATGGAACAAAACGGGGAAGGCCCAAAAAGAAACCTCTCGGACCAAATATAACACTTATAACAGAGATATTTCATCCTAGTCCCCCTATGGGCCTGGAGAGAGGGCTGTTTGCTACAATCATAATCAACAATACAATTTTGTTAGTGTTGTGGATATATTATTTCCGAATGTTACCCTTGGTCTTTGAGTTCCCATACCACTTACAGCCATTTACATTTATTGAATATTATGCGGAAAGTTTGAGCTCCTTAGATGGTACCAATTTGTGATTTGGAGACCTATCCCATCGACAATCAGTACAGCCCATTCGTTCTAGGGGTGAAGATTTCTGGCCTAGTTATAATGAATATATTATAGTTACCCTTCCTATTAGTTCAATCACTTTTACTATTAGCCTATAGTAAATCACTATATCTAAACCTGCTAATAGGTCAAATTAATGAGAGAGAGAGAGAGCGTGGAAAGGTGAAGATGTTGACTATGACTTAAATTGCTTCAAAATCCGTGTGTCTAGGCATTTTGGCTCGAACATTCCTTGATTTTTGGCTTTGTCACTCTTTCAACTCTGGGGATGGCACTCGTCACGGGCAGCTTTGCCTTTCGTCTCCCTCATCACCATTACAAAATGTAATTAGTGAGTGTTAGAGGTAGAGAGAGAAGTGAAGTAGTGTAGATAAGTAGGTAGGTAGTGTTAGAGGTAGAGAGAGAAGTGAAGTAGTGTAGATAGGTAGGTAGGTAGTGTTAGAGGTAGAGAGAGAGGTGAGGTAGTGTAGGTAGGTAGTGTTACAGGTAGAGAGAGAGGTGAGGTAGTGTAGATAGGTAGGTAGGTAGTGTTAGAGGTAGAGAGAGAGGTGAGGTAGTGTAGGTAGGTAGTGTTAGAGGTAGAGAGAGAGGTGAGGTAGTGTAGGTAGGTAGGTAGGTAGTGTTAGAGGTAGAGAGAGAGAGGTGAGGTAGTGTAGGTAGGTAGGTAGTGTTAGAGGTAGAGAGAGAGGTGAGGTAGTGTAGGTAGGTAGGTAGTGTTAGAGATAGAGGTGAGGTAGTGTTAGAGGTAGAGAGAGAGGTGAGGTAGTGTAGGTAGGTAGGTAGTGTTAGAGGTAGAGAGAGAAGTGAGCTAGTGTAGGTAGGTAGTGTTAGAGGTAGAGAGAGAGGTGAGGTAGTGTAGGTAGGTAGGTAGTGTTAGAGGTAGAGAGAGAGGTGAGGTAGTGTTAGAGGTAGAGAGAGAGGTGAGGTAGTGTAGGTAGGTAGGTAGTGTTAGAGGTAGAGAGAGAGGTGAGGTAGTCTAGGTAGGTAGGTAGAGAGAGAGGTGTAGGTAGGTAGGTAGTGTTAGAGGTAGAGAGAGAAGTGAAGTAATGTAGGTAGGTAGTGTTAGAGGTAGAGAGAGAGGTGAAGTAGTGTAGGTAGGTAGTGTTAGAGGTAGAAAGAGAGGTGAGGTAGTGTAGGTAGGTAGTGTTAGAGGTAGAGAGAGAAGTGAAGTAGTGTAGGTAGGTAGAGAGAGAGGTGAGGTAGGTAGGTAGTGTTAGAGGTAGAGAGAGAGGTGAGGTAGTGTAGGTAGGTAGTGTTAGAGGTAGAGATAGAGGTGAGGCAGGTAGGTAGTGTTAGAGGTAGAGAGAGAGGTGAGGTAGTGTAGGTAGGTAGTGTTAGAGGTGAGGTAGTGTTAGAGGTAGAGAGAGAGGTGAGGTAGTGTAGGTAGGTAGGTAGGTAGTGTTAGAGGTAGAGAGAGAGGTGAGGTAGTGTAGGTAGGTAGGTAGTGTTAGAGGTAGAGAGAGAGAGGTGAGGTAGTGTAGGTAGGTAGGTAGTGTTAGAGGTAGAGAGAGAGGTGAGGTAGTGTAGGTAGGTAGGTAGTGTTAGAGGTAGAGAGAGAGGTGAGGTAATGTAGGTAGGTAGGTAGTGTTAGAGATAGAGAGAGAGGTGAGGTAGTGTAGGTAGGTAGGTAGGTAGTGTTAGAGGTAGAGAGAGAGAGGTGAGGTAGGTAGGTAGTGTTAGAGGTAGAGAGAGAGGTGAGGTAGTGTAGGTAGGTAGGTAGTGTTAGAGGTAGAGAGAGAGGTGAGGTAGTGTAGGTAGGTAGGTAGGTAGTGGTAGAGGTAGAGAGAGAGAGGTGAGGTAGTGTAGGTAGGTAGGTAGTGTTAGAGGTAGAGAGAGAGGTGAGGTAGTGTAGGTAGGTAGGTAGTGTTAGAGGTAGAGAGAGAGGTGAGGTAGTGTAGGTAGGTAGTGTTGCAGGTGGGACGAAGAAAGCAAGGTAGACCCCAATTACCGAGCAAGGACGACCACCTAGTACAGACACCACCACCACTACCACCACCACCACCATCACTACTACTACCACTACCACTAGAGTCTGTGCCTACACTACCTGCTCTGTTACTAGTATTACCCACACAGACAACTAGACCACCTTCACAGACACATACATACTTCTAGTATACAGATACAATAATATTAAATGGCCTGCAAAGCAGAACACCTCTACTACCAACACTACCATCCTCTTATGTACCTACATTACCTGCACAGACACTAGTAGCACCTTAACAGACACCATTAGTATCTTAACAGACACTATTATATTCGTACAGACATCAATGGAACACACAAAGACACCTACAATATTCATAGACACTACCAATTCCATTATCAGTTTATGTATACTTACACTACCTGTACAGACAACTACACTAACCACACAGACACCTAAGCTACCGACACAGACACTAGTACAGACACCACTATCAATACCACTACCACCAGTCTCTCTACCTACACTACCTGTACAGACAGATATACTGCAATACCCAGAGTCTCACATAGCATACCCCTAATATACACAGAAACTCATATTTAATACCCTACATAGACACACACCTAGTACACCACCACCAGTCTCTGTACCTACACTACCTGCTAGTCACTGGTAATACTTTTACAGACACCCCCAGTGTCATCTCAGACATCTACACAGACGCCTACGCTACCCACAATCACATCTGTAGTATAACACAGACACTCACATTACTTATAAACAGACACTATCAACACCACCACTCCTCTCTGTACCTACACTACCTACACAGACACCTACACTACCTTCAACAATACACAACTCAACCCTTCATCTTCTCTCAATATTCTAGATGTATCTTTGTCATCCGACCTTTCTTGCAAAGATCATATTACCACTTTTGCTAAAACAGCTTCCCAGAAGTTAAGTGTGCTCAACCGTCTCTGTGGGTTCGTTACCCCCACACAGCTTCTTGCTCTGTATCGGAGCACAGTTAGCCCCAGTATTGAGTATTGTTCGCGTGTGTGGGAAGGCTTCACCCATACAGCACTACTCGAACGAGTAGAATTCAAAGCATTCCACCTCATCAACTCATTACCTCTTACTAGTTCCCTACAATCTCTTTCTACATGCCGCAATGTTGCATCTCTTTCACTCTTCTATCGCTATTACAACAATCAGTGGTCTTCAGAGCTCTCGCACTCGCCGCAGAGGCACCCGCCTTTCAACAGAGTCCACTCCTATTCTCTCCAGCTCCACAACCCAAGAATTGGCAAATTTTCTCAGTCTTTCTTCTACTCAACGAGTGAACTCTGAAAATCTCTCCCTCAATCAATCTTTCCTTTATCCTATGATTTAGACTGCTTTAAACTTCGTGTGTCCAGACACTTTGACTCCAACGTCCATTGAATTTGGCTATGACACTCTTTTGGCTTTGGGGGGAGACACTTGTTACAGGCATCCTGGCTTTTGTCTCCTTCATACACATAGAAGAAAAAAAAACTACACTACTCACACTCAAATCTGTATTATAAGACAGACAACCATATTACCTATACACATCCACTATCAACACCACCACTCCACTCGGTACCTACACTACCTACACAGACAACCATATTACCTATACACATCCACTATCAACACCACCACTCCACTCGGTACCTACACTACCTACACAGACAACCATATTACCTATACACATCCACTATCAACACCACCACTCCACTCGGTACCTACACTACCTACACAGACAACCATATTACCTATACACATCCACTATCAACACCACCACTCCACTCGGTACCTACACTACCTACACAGACAACCATATTACCTATACACATCCACTATCAACACCACCACTCCACTCGGTACCTACACTACCTACACAGACACCCACACAGTCACTTAACCCTTTCAATATTCGATAACGCTTGTATTCATTATAATCTGTAATATTTTATTATTTTATGAAACTTAAGAATGCTCTGTAGAAATGAGAGGAGTAAAAACTATTTTAAATAACCCTCTGACTCCCTAAATCCCTTCCTAAATTGAATAAAATCGTCTAATGGTAACCCGAATATAATGAAGGAACGCGTTCTGGTATGCTAGAAAGGTTAAGCTATCTAGAATACACTGAATAAGAGAGTAGCATAGAGTTGAGAGAGTTAAAGGTACAACAATGGTATGAAAGACGTAAACACGATAATCACGATAATCATTGATAGTGATATATACCTCTCTAATTGGTATAAGATGGGTATATACAGTATATATATATATAGATGGGTATAGTACTACCAATAAAAGGGTAGACTATTATGGACACTTTATATACCCTTTTCATACCCATAAATATTTAAAAAGTAGAACTGAAGGAGTTAAACTGGTATCACACGAACAATTCTCCCCTCAACATTTATCCTTAACACTGGTCTGGCAGCTTATTAGGTCAACTGTATAAATTACTCTCTCACTGAAAATCATCTGTCATCTATAGAATTTCCGATACTACACTTTTAACCTGTTATGTACCGGTGACGTTCTTTTCATTTTATTCTGGCAATTATTAGACGACTATATTCTGCTTAGGAAGGATGTCTACCAATTAAAAGGCAACAGACTATCTAAATTAATTCGTTTAGCTACCATACAGTATATCCTTCCTAAGCTTCATAGAATTGTCTAACTGTACCTAAAACAAAATTAAACAGACGTCGCCGGTACACAAGGGGTTAAAAGATATATAATGTGTCTAAAATAGTCTAGCCTTGTATTGGTAAATTGGCAGTGATAAACTCATCTTATATCATGTAGAAAGGTATATCACTTTCAACATACCCAAGGATGTTATACCCTTATTATACCTTTGATTATCAAGGGGAGATTCACCTGAAGGATTTTTTCTGGATCCCTTTCTCCCTCAAGTTTAGCCCAATTGTTTTTTTAATCGATTGGAAGAGGTTCGCCCCATTAGGTTGGCAATTTTAAAGGGCATAGCACATGAGGTCAGCTATCCTCATTATCATAAATGTGAGTGTACAGTATACCTCTCATGTGCAATAATAGTAGTCCGAGTTTCTTATGAATGTAAATATAAATAAATTAGTGTTTTGGACGGTGGTGGCGAGAGGCATTTCCGAGCTTTCGTAATGTTTACAAAGGCATTGGGGTACCCATAGAATAACACAATCGGTCAAAGAGTTTCAGGAGCCAGGTCAATGGCCACCATTTTGATTCTCAGTATCTCTGTTAAGTACTCCATGTTGTGAAAGCAGTTACAAAGATGGACAGATATTTAATAGAAGGGTATGAAAAATTGTATGAGCAGCATAAGCTTAATAATGAAATGTAGAAATAATGGCAATCTATCGAATAATGCACTATGAAAGTGAAAATCAAGATGGAATATTTTGATACGTTGGACGTACGCTCTTGTGCTAAAGTACCTCTGTACCATTAGGGCAAGACCTCCTCTACACAGGCCGGTACCATTAGTGTTGCCATATGGATAGAGCTGCCAATACATATTTATTTATGATTAACGAGACCAAACTATAAATAATTGTATTGATAGATACTTTAACACTCAACGAGCGACCTAGGCGGTAACTTCTACTACCTGCCAAGCGGGTGGTTTTACCCTAAACGAGCTTATTTCTGTGCTCTTTTTTATGCGCCTAAACAAGAGCCAGAGCGTAATACAATTATGTATCCCTGAAAGGGCGTTAATTGAGCTTTCCAATGACATCTAAACCATCCTTCTACGATCACTGGTTGTCTTGCAACGATCGTGCAACCGAAGGGCAAAATCGCTAAAATACGGTAATTTCCTTACATAATTCCCTGTGTAGCGAGGTAGTGAGTGTGGATGTGTGTGGAGGGGACGGCAGTTGCCGCGCGGGACCCGTGCCGAACGGTCAGAGTCAACCTACGCTCCTCCCACCGCTCGGACTCTCTCTCAGAGCCGATAATGTACTCAAAATTGCATGCTACTATAGCCGGGCTCCGCCACATAGTCCTTGGTTCTCTTGTCCGACTATAGCCGGGCGCCGCTCTTAAGGGGTTAAAATATCTTACATGGCTTTGTTTACTATTTTAGATCAACATTTATGGTAAACCAAGACAACTGTGCAGTATCAATCATTCTTTAACATGCTTTAGACAGTGATAACATGGAATGGGATATTGCTTGAGCTATGGCCTTTAAGAACTTTCGCCCTATTTGTCAATTTTAAGACCTTTTGGGCCATTTAGGTGTTGATCTTTTTTCCTGGCGAGCGATATCGAGGAAGGAACCAGCCTTCATCCGGTACATTTTCTACAGAAAAACTTACAAATTTATCTTGAAATGGGGTATAGGTGGTGTAATTTTAAGGGGGTATGCTACACTTACAAACAAAAATCTAAACTATTTGGAGTTAATACTTGAAACTTGGCAGATGCATGAGCACTTATGTTGCCTACATTGTGTGTGAACAAGAACGATATTTATATATATACATCTATGTATACAGAAACATATACATATACATATATGTATAACGACTCTTTAAATTTCATAACGGCATTAATACTTAATAAATTTTTGTTTTTTATGTTTTGGCTGTGAATAGTAATTTGATATCTTTACAGCCCTATGCAAAAAAAATGTAAAATTTCCCATACATCATGGAATGTTTCCATGTCATTATATTATGTATGCCTGACAGAATTTTTGGTGACCTTTTCCCCTATTAAACTTAACTCCTTCACATTTTCAACAATATCTTAACATAGGTTGCTAGCTTCCATCATAAACACTATTCCCTGGTAATCTCAAGTAAATCTGACTGATTTTTTATTTTCTGTGATTATTTAAAACACCAAATTTATTGAACGGAGATACAGCCTTTTAACCCATTCTGTACGGTGCCCATATAACGGGCGTCATTTTAAGGCTATTATGAGCCCTGCGAGAGAGGCCAGCTGTTGCAGTGAGCGCAGAGGGGCTCCAACCACCAGCCACAGGCAGCGGGCACACACTGAGCTCTGAGATAGTGCTTGGTCACTCAGGTGCAGCGTCACACATAGCAAAAGCAGCAAAAATTGCTCATTTTGATCAATTTAGGCCTTCATTTGCAAGATTGTTGCAAGATAACCAGACGTCGTACAGGAATGATTCAGGTGTCTTTGGCAAGCTCTATCATTATACTTTCACGGATATATCCTAGTGAGTTGATTGCACAATAGCTGGCGTTCTGAAAGTGAGGGTCCGAGTCTAAGGGGTGAGACTGTGAAGCAGGAAGGTGAAGCAGCTTCAGAGATGGGGCTGCTTCGAGCCGTGAGTGGAACTCGAAGTGCTTCACATATCTCACTCCCTAGGCTGAAACAAGACCTCACGGGCTTCACCATGTCGAGCGGTTGGATGTACAGGCTCTCAGCTTATGCCCGAGAGGGAGTAGTTGGAATATAGAAGAAGAAAAAGAAAAATAATATATAATTGTATTACGCTTTGGCTATTGGTTATACATGAACTAGAGCATGGAATAAAGGTAATTTCGGGCAATTATGCCCCCCTCCACGTGCTTACGACCTCCGTCTCTTTAACTCCCGCCCGGGCATTTAAATTTGCGCGGCCCGGTGAAATATTGGTCGGGTATTATTCCATGATAGTGTAGGAACATTTTGAGGCGGGTATTGTAAAATGTTATATATATTACCCCAGGACCCCCCCCCCCCCCCCCAGGTGTAGCATACCCCTTTAAGCTTGATGGAGGTCTAGGTAACAAACTAAAAACCTCCCCTTAAGAATGTAGTGCCAAGGATATCAAAACTGTTGAGGGAATAATGTTGAGGCTAAATATTCCCGTGTGACACCCCTTAACTCTTTCCAGATACGGGGAGCGTTGCTGCTGGCTATCAGTAGAGGATTTTAGGCAGCTTAGGAAGGATTTGTGGGAGTCAGAGGGTTCACTGAGATAGATTTTACCCACTTGATTCCTACAGTGTCTGTTAAACCTGATGACAATTGTCTACTACTAGCCAAAGTAATGTCAAAAAGCGCCCTTGAAGATTGAAAGGGTTAGGTCGAGTTAATGTTACATCCCTTGGTTATTATATGTATTTGCTAAACTTAATTTGTGTACACTCTGAAAAAAACAAAAGCATAAAAAAAGGGTAAATAAAGTGTCCATAATAATCCACCTATTTAAAGGGAGGTTTTTAGTTTGCTCCTTAGACCTCCATAAAGCTTAGAAAAATAATCCCAAGACTCCCCTTCGAGATAAATTTGTAACTTTTTCGGTAGCAAAATGCCGCGGCCGAAGCCCAGTTCCTCCTAAATTACAGCTTGCTATAGCTCGCCAGGGAAAAATCGACTCCTAAATGGCACGGAAGGTCTTAAAATTGACAGAAATAGGGCTAAAGGGCTTAAAATCGCCAAACTAATGGGACGAACGTCTTAAAGTATCAAAACTAATGGGGCTATACATAAGGAAGAAGGGGGTCCAGAAAAAAACACCAATTAAGTGAAAATCTCCCCCATCTAATGATGGTAATATACCCCCATATATTACAAAGATAGAAAGGCATATCACTAACAATATACCCAATAATTGTATATACCTTTTGCATAGCCTTTTTACACCCTTGATACTTTATAATGTTCTGTAGTGTTAGCCAGAATGATACTTTATAATGTTCTGTAGTGTTAGCCAGAATGATACTTTATAATGTTCTGTAGTGTTAGCCAGAATGATACTTTATAATGTTCTGTAGTGTTAGCCAGAATGATACTTTATAATGTTCTGTAGTGTTAGCCAGAATGATACTTTATAATGTTCTGTAGTGTTAGCCAGAATGATACTTTATAATGTTCTGTAGTGTTAGCCAGAATGATACTTTATAATGTTCTGTAGTGTTAGCCAGAATGATACTTTATAATGTTCTGTAGTGTTAGCCAGAATGATACTTTATAATGTTCTGTAGTGTTAGCCAGAATGATTGTAAAGTGTAAATAATGAGGGGTATAATATGGCTATCAAAAAGGTATATAAGATCATTAGGTATATTGATGGTGATATACCTTTCTAATTGGTATAGGATGGGTTTATCATCGAAAATATACCTTTATATGTGGAGGTAATTACGGGCAGTTTAATTAAACCTTTTTTCATACCTAATCGATATTATTCAGTTTAGGAAGGATCTCTAGCAATAATAAGGCTACGAACTATCTCAATCAATCCTTTTAGCTACCACAGATCCTTCCTGGGCTGCATAAAATTGTCCAGATATAGCTAGAATAAAATATAGCAGACGTCGCTGGTACTGAAAGGGTTAAGCTTTATTTGTCCACACCCTCAAACCTCAATATGGGTGTGAAAAGGGTATATTTAAGGGGAGATGGGCCGGTTTTCTGGACCACTTTCTCCCTCGTGGTTAGCCCCCATTAGTTTTCAGATGTTAAGATGTTTGCCCCATTAGTTAGTCGCTTTTAAGACCTTTCGCCCCATTTCTTCGACAATATTTAGACCTTTAGCGCTATTTAGGTGTCGATTTTATCCCTGGCGAACGACAGTGAGCCTGTAATGTTGGAAGAACCGGCCTTCGGCCGGGATATTTTTCTACCGAAAAATGTAAAAATTAATCTAGAAGGGGGATCTAATGATTTTTTTTTTTTTTTTTAATTTGATGGCGGTCTAGGGAGGAAACTAGAAAATTAATGAATACATGCAAAAATCGGCCAAAAAGTGAACCATCTCCCCTTAAAGGTATGTTGATGATAATATATAGCCACCTATTACAAAGCTAGAGAGATATATCACTACCAATATACCCAATGACCCTATACACCCTTCTCAGACCATTTGTATACTCTTGATTATTTAGAGTTAAGAATTGGACAGAATGTGTGTACAGTGAGACAATAGGGTGCCACACGAGAGCTTTTATCCTCAATATTTGGTGGTCAACATTTTCCAGTGACATTTCTAGAATATTGTTCACTGGTATTGGAAACTATACTGCTGATCGATTAAGGTGATGTTTGGTTTATCTGGACACCCTCCTCCCTCTTGTTTAGTTTTTGAGATTATAAGACGCTCGTTCCATTAGTATGGCGATTTTAAGACCTTTTGTGATATTTAGGAGTCTAGTTTTTCCTGGCGAGCGATAGCGAGCCTGTATTTTAGGAGGAACCAGCATGCGGCCGGAACTTTTTTCTACCGAAAGAAATATGCAAACTTTCTCGTAGAGGGTCTTGAGAGTATTTTTTTAAGCTTCAATGAAGTTTTGGGAGGAAACTGAAGAAAATAGTAAATATATACAGTATATGAACAAATAGTAAATATATACAGTATATGAACAAATAGTAAATATATACAATATATGAACAAATAGTAAATATATACAGTATATGAACAAATAGTAAATATATACAATATATGAACAAATAGTAAATATATACAGTATATGAACAAATAAATACAAATCTGCCCTTAACTTAAGTTGTGTGACAGAATAGTATAAAAGTTGCCCTGATAATCTAGCCCGCTACACTTTAACAATCCTGTGCTGCGATATACAACACAACACTGTAACAATAATGGTACGCGTCAGAAGTGTGTATAACAATAATCTAGCCCGCTACACTTTAACAATCCTGTGCTGCGATATACAACACAAAACTGTAACAATAATGGTACGCGTCAGAAGTGTGTATAACAATAATCTAGCCCGCTACACTTTAACAATCCTGTGCTGCGATATACAACACAACACTGTAACAATAATGGTACGCGTCAGAAGTGTGTATAACAATAATCTAGCCCGCTACACTTTAACAATCCTGTGCTGCGATATACAACACAACACTGAAACAATAATGGTACGCGTCAGAAGTGTGTATAACAATAATCTAGCCCGCTACACTTTAACAATCCTGTGCTGCGATATAAAACACAACACTGTAACAATAATGGTACGCGTCAGAAGTGTGTATAACAATAATCTAACCCGCTACACTTTAACAATCCTGTGCTGCGATATACAACACAACACTGTAACAATAATGGTACGCGTCAGAAGTGTGTATAACAATAATCTAGCCCGCTACACTTCAACAATCCTATGCTGCGATATACAACACAACACTGTAACAATAATGGTACGCATCAGAAGTGTGTATAACAATAATCTAGCCCGCTACACTTTAACAATCCTGTGCTGCGATATACAACACAGCACTGTAACAATAATGGTACGCATCAGAAGTGTGTATAACAATAATCTAGCCCGCTACACTTTAACAATCCTGTGCTGCGATATACAACACAACACTGTAACAATAATCGTACGCGTCAGAAGTGTGTATAACAATAATCTAGCCTGCTACACTTTAAAAATCCTGTGCTGCGATATACAACACAACACTGTAACAATAATGGTACGCGTCAGAAGTGTGTATAACAATAATCTAGCCCGCTACACTTTAACAATCCTGTGCTGCGATATACAACACAACACTGTAACAATAATGGTACCCGTCAGAAGTGTGTATAACAATAATCTAGCCCGCTACACTTTAACAATCCTGTGCTGCGATATACAACACAACACTGTAACAATAATGGTACGCGTCAGAAGTGTGTATAACAATAATCTAGCCCGCTACACTTTAACAATCCTGTGCTGCGATATACAACACAACACTGTAACAATAATGGTACGCGTCAGAAGTGTGTATAACAATATTCTAGCCCGCTACACTTTAACAATCCTGTGCTGCGATATACAACACAACACTGTAACAATAATGGTACGCGTCAGAAGTGTGTAAAACAATAATCTAGCCCGCTACACTTTAACAATCCTGTGCTGCGATATACAACACAACACTGTAACAATAATGGTACGCGTCAGAAGTGTGTATAACAATAATCTAGCCCGCTACACTTTAACAATCCTGTGCTGCGATATACAACACAAAACTGTAACAATAATGGTACGCGTCAGAAGTGTGTATAACAATAATCTAGCCCGCTACACTTTAACAATCCTGTGCTGCGATATACAACACAACATTGTAACAATAATGGTACGCGTCAGAAGTGTGTATAACAATAATCTAGCCCACTACACTTTAACAATCCTGTGCTGCGATATACAACACAACACTGTAACAATAATGGTACGCGTAAGAAGTGTGTATAACAATAATCTAGCTCGCTACACTTTAACAATCCTGTGCTGCGATATACAACACAACACTGTAACAATAATGGTACGCGTCAGAAGTGTGTATAACAATAATCTAGCCTGCTACACTTTAACAATCCTGTGCTGCGATATACAACACAACACTGTAACAATAATGGTACGCGTCAGAAGTGTGTATAACAATAATCTAGCCGGCTACACTTTAACAATCCTGTGCTGCGATATACAACACAACACTGTAACAAAAATGGTACGCGTCAGAAGTGTGTATAACAATAATCTAGCCCGCTACACTTTAACAATCCTGTGCTGCGATATACAACACAACACTGTAACAATAATGGTATGCGTCAGAAGTGTGTATAATAATAATCTAGCCCGCTACACTTTAACAATCCTGTGCTGCGATATACAACACAACACTGTAACAATAATGGTACGCGTCAGAAGTGTGTATAACAATAATCTAGCCCGCTACACTTTAACAATCCTGTGCTGCGATATACAACACAGCACTGTAACAATAATGGTACGGGTCAGAAGTGTGTATAACAATAATCTAGCCCGCTACACTTTAACAATCCTGTGCTGCGATATACAACACAACACTGTAACAATAATGGTACGCGTCAGAAGTGTGTATAACAATAATCTAGCCCGCTACACTTTAACAATCCTGTGCTGCGATATACAACACAACACTGTAACAATAATGGTACGCGTCAGAAGTGTGTATAACAATAATCTAGCCCGCTACAATTTAACAATCCTGTGTTGCGATATACAACGCAACACTGTAACAATAATGGTACGCGTCAGAAGTGTGTATAACAATAATCTAGCCCGCTACACTTTAACAATCCTGTGGATCCTGTGCTGCGATATACAACACAACACTGTAACAATAATGGTACGCGTCAGAAGTGTGTATAACAATAATCTAGCCCGCTACACTTTAACAATCCTGTGCTGCGATATACAACACAACACTGTAACAATAATGGTATGCGTCAGAAGTGTGTATAACAATAATCTAACCCGCTACACTTTAACAATCCTGTGCTGCGATATACAACACAACACTGTAACAATAATGGTACGCGTCAGAAGTGTGTATAACAATAATCTAGCCCGCTACACTTTAACAATCCTGTGCTGCGATATACAACACAACACTGTAACAATAATGGTACGCGTCAGAAGTGTGTATAACAATAATCTAGCCCGCTACACTTTAACAATCCTGTGCTGCGATATACAACACAACACTGTAACAATAATGGTACGCGTCAGAAGTGTGTATAACAATAATCTAGCCCGCTACACTTTAACAATCCTGTGCTGCGATATACAACACAACACTGTAACAATAATGGTACGCGTCAGAAGTGTGTATAACAATAATCTAGCCCGCTACACTTTAACAATCCTGTGCTGCGATATACAACACAACACTGTAACAATAATGGTACGCGTCAGAAGTGTGTATAACAATAATCTAGCCCGCTACACTTTAACAATCCTGTGCTGCGATATACAACACAACACTGTAACAATAATGGTACGCGTCAGAAGTGTGTATAACAATAATCTAGCCCGCTACACTTTAACAATCCTGTGCTGCGATATACAACACAACACTGTAACAATAATGGTACGCGTCAGAAGTGTGTATAACAATAATCTAGCCCGCTACACTTTAACAATCCTGTGCTGCGATATACAACACAACACTGTAACAATAATGGTACGCGTCAGAAGTGTGTATAACAATAATCTAGCCCGCTACACTTTAACAATCCTGTGCTGCGATATACAACACAACACTGTAACAATAATGGTACGCGTCAGAAGTGTGTATAACAATAATCTAGCCCGCTACACTTTAACAATCCTGTGCTGCGATATACAACACAACACTGTAACAATAATGGTACGCGTCAGAAGTGTGTATAACAATAATCTAGCCCGCTACACTTTAACAATCCTGTGCTGCGATATACAACACAACACTGTAACAATAATGGTACGCGTCAGAAGTGTGTATAACAATAATCTAGCCCGCTACACTTTAACAATCCTGTGCTGCGATATACAACACAACACTGTAACAATAATGGTACGCGTCAGAAGTGTGTATAACAATAATCTAGCCCGCTACACTTTAACAATCCTGTGCTGCGATATACAACACAACACTGTAACAATAATGGTACGCGTCAGAAGTGTGTATAACAATAATCTAGCCCGCTACACTTTAACAATCCTGTGCTGCGATATACAACACAACACTGTAACAATAATGGTACGCGTCAGAAGTGTGTATAACAATAATCTAGCCCGCTACACTTTAACAATCCTGTGCTGCGAACAACACTGTAACAATAATGGTACGCGTCAGAAGTGTGTATAACAATAATCTAGCCCGCTACACTTTAACAATCCTGTGCTGCGATATACAACACAACACTGTAACAATAATGGTACGCGTCAGAAGTGTGTATAACAATAATCTAGCCCGCTACACTTTAACAATCCTGTGCTGCGATATACAACACAACACTGTAACAATAATGGTACGCGTCAGAAGTGTGTATAACAATAATCTAGCCCGCTACACTTTAACAATCCTGTGCTGCGATATACAACACAACACTGTAACAATAATGGTACGCGTCAGAAGTGTGTATAACAATAATCTAGCCCGCTACACTTTAACAATCCTGTGCTGCGATATACAACACAACACTGTAACAATAATGGTACGCGTCAGAAGTGTGTATAACAATAATCTAGCCCGCTACACTTTAACAATCCTGTGCTGCGATATACAACACAACACTGTAACAATAATGGTACGCGTCAGAAGTGTGTATAACAATAATCTAGCCCGCTACACTTTAACAATCCTGTGCTGCGATATACAACACAACACTGTAACAATAATGGTACGCGTCAGAAGTGTGTATAACAATAATCTAGCCCGCTACACTTTAACAATCCTGTGCTGCGATATACAACACAACACTGTAACAATAATGGTACGCGTCAGAAGTGTGTATAACAATAATCTAGCCCGCTACACTTTAACAATCCTGTGCTGCGATATACAACACAACACTGTAACAATAATGGTACGCGTCAGAAGTGTGTATAACAATAATCTAGCCCGCTACACTTTAACAATCCTGTGCTGCGATATACAACACAACACTGTAACAATAATGGTACGCGTCAGAAGTGTGTATAACAATAATCTAGCCGCTACACTTTAACAATCCTGTGCTGCGATATACACAACACTGTAACAATAATGGTACGCGTCAGAAGTGTGTATAACAATAATCTAGCCCGCTACACTTTAACAATCCTGTGCTGCGATATACAACACAACACTGTAACAATAATGGTACGCGTCAGAAGTGTGTATAACAATAATCTAGCCCGCTACACTTTAACAATCCTGTGCTGCGATATACAACACACAACACTGTAACAATAATGGTACGCGTCAGAAGTGTGTATAACAATAATCTAGCCCGCTACACTTTAACAATCCTGTGCTGCGATATACAACACAACACTGTAACAATAATGGTACGCGTCAGAAGTGTGTATAACAATAATCTAGCCCGCTACACTTTAACAATCCTGTGCTGCGATATACAACACAACACTGTAACAATAATGGTACGCGTCAGAAGTGTGTATAACAATAATCTAGCCCGCTACACTTTAACAATCCTGTGCTGCGATATACAACACAACACTGTAACAATAATGGTACGCGTCAGAAGTGTGTATAACAATAATCTAGCCCGCTACACTTTAACAATCCTGTGCTGCGATATACAACACAACACTGTAACAATAATGGTACGCGTCAGAAGTGTGTATAACAATAATCTAGCCCGCTACACTTTAACAATCCTGTGCTGCGATATACAACACAACACTGTAACAATAATGGTACGCGTCAGAAGTGTGTATAACAATAATCTAGCCCGCTACACTTTAACAATCCTGTGCTGCGATATACAACACAACACTGTAACAATAATGGTACGCGTCAGAAGTGTGTATAACAATAATCTAGCCCGCTACACTTTAACAATCCTGTGCTGCGATATACAACACAACACTGTAACAATAATGGTACGCGTCAGAAGTGTGTATAACAATAATCTAGCCCGCTACACTTTAACAATCCTGTGCTGCGATATACAACACAACACTGTAACAATAATGGTACGCGTCAGAAGTGTGTATAACAATAATCTAGCCCGCTACACTTTAACAATCCTGTGCTGCGATATACAACACAACACTGTAACAATAATGGTACGCGTCAGAAGTGTGTATAACAATAATCTAGCCCGCTACACTTTAACAATCCTGTGCTGCGATATACAACACAACACTGTAACAATAATGGTACGCGTCAGAAGTGTGTATAACAATAATCTAGCCCGCTACACTTTAACAATCCTGTGCTGCGATATACAACACAACACTGTAACAATAATGGTACGCGTCAGAAGTGTGTATAACAATAATCTAGCCCGCTACACTTTAACAATCCTGTGCTGCGATATACAACACAACACTGTAACAATAATGGTACGCGTCAGAAGTGTGTATAACAATAATCTAGCCCGCTACACTTTAACAATCCTGTGCTGCGATATACAACACAACACTGTAACAATAATGGTACGCGTCAGAAGTGTGTATAACAATAATCTAGCCCGCTACACTTTAACAATCCTGTGCTGCGATATACAACACAACACTGTAACAATAATGGTACGCGTCAGAAGTGTGTATAACAATAATCTAGCCCGCTACACTTTAACAATCCTGTGCTGCGATATACAACACAACACTGTAACAATAATGGTACGCGTCAGAAGTGTGTATAACAATAATCTAGCCCGCTACACTTTAACAATCCTGTGCTGCGATATACAACACAACACTGTAACAATAATGGTACGCGTCAGAAGTGTGTATAACAATAATCTAGCCCGCTACACTTTAACAATCCTGTGCTGCGATATACAACACAACACTGTAACAATAATGGTACGCGTCAGAAGTGTGTATAACAATAATCTAGCCCGCTACACTTTAACAATCCTGTGCTGCGATATACAACACAACACTGTAACAATAATGGTACGCGTCAGAAGTGTGTATAACAATAATCTAGCCCGCTACACTTTAACAATCCTGTGCTGCGATATACAACACAACACTGTAACAATAATGGTACGCGTCAGAAGTGTGTATAACAATAATCTAGCCCGCTACACTTTAACAATCCTGTGCTGCGATATACAACACAACACTGTAACAATAATGGTACGCGTCAGAAGTGTGTATAACAATAATCTAGCCCGCTACACTTTAACAATCCTGTGCTGCGATATACAACACAACACTGTAACAATAATGGTACGCGTCAGAAGTGTGTATAACAATAATCTAGCCCGCTACACTTTAACAATCCTGTGCTGCGATATACAACACAACACTGTAACAATAATGGTACGCGTCAGAAGTGTGTATAACAATAATCTAGCCCGCTACACTTTAACAATCCTGTGCTGCGATATACAACACAACACTGTAACAATAATGGTACGCGTCAGAAGTGTGTATAACAATAATCTAGCCCGCTACACTTTAACAATCCTGTGCTGCGATATACAACACAACACTGTAACAATAATGGTACGCGTCAGAAGTGTGTATAACAATAATCTAGCCCGCTACACTTTAACAATCCTGTGCTGCGATATACAACACAACACTGTAACAATAATGGTACGCGTCAGAAGTGTGTATAACAATAATCTAGCCCGCTACACTTTAACAATCCTGTGCTGCGATATACAACACAACACTGTAACAATAATGGTACGCGTCAGAAGTGTGTATAACAATAATCTAGCCCGCTACACTTTAACAATCCTGTGCTGCGATATACAACACAACACTGTAACAATAATGGTACGCGTCAGAAGTGTGTATAACAATAATCTAGCCCGCTACACTTTAACAATCCTGTGCTGCGATATACAACACAACACTGTAACAATAATGGTACGCGTCAGAAGTGTGTATAACAATAATCTAGCCCGCTACACTTTAACAATCCTGTGCTGCGATATACAACACAACACTGTAACAATAATGGTACGCGTCAGAAGTGTGTATAACAATAATCTAGCCCGCTACACTTTAACAATCCTGTGCTGCGATATACAACACAACACTGTAACAATAATGGTACGCGTCAGAAGTGTGTATAACAATAATCTAGCCCGCTACACTTTAACAATCCTGTGCTGCGATATACAACACAACACTGTAACAATAATGGTACGCGTCAGAAGTGTGTATAACAATAATCTAGCCCGCTACACTTTAACAATCCTGTGCTGCGATATACAACACAACACTGTAACAATAATGGTACGCGTCAGAAGTGTGTATAACAATAATCTAGCCCGCTACACTTTAACAATCCTGTGCTGCGATATACAACACAACACTGTAACAATAATGGTACGCGTCAGAAGTGTGTATAACAATAATCTAGCCCGCTACACTTTAACAATCCTGTGCTGCGATATACAACACAACACTGTAACAATAATGGTACGCGTCAGAAGTGTGTATAACAATAATCTAGCCCGCTACACTTTAACAATCCTGTGCTGCGATATACAACACAACACTGTAACAATAATGGTACGCGTCAGAAGTGTGTATAACAATAATCTAGCCCGCTACACTTTAACAATCCTGTGCTGCGATATACAACACAACACTGTAACAATAATGGTACGCGTCAGAAGTGTGTATAACAATAATCTAGCCCGCTACACTTTAACAATCCTGTGCTGCGATATACAACACAACACTGTAACAATAATGGTACGCGTCAGAAGTGTGTATAACAATAATCTAGCCCGCTACACTTTAACAATCCTGTGCTGCGATATACAACACAACACTGTAACAATAATGGTACGCGTCAGAAGTGTGTATAACAATAATCTAGCCCGCTACACTTTAACAATCCTGTGCTGCGATATACAACACAACACTGTAACAATAATGGTACGCGTCAGAAGTGTGTATAACAATAATCTAGCCCGCTACTTTAACAATCCTGTGCTGCGATATACAACACAACACTGTAACAATAATGGTACGCGTCAGAAGTGTGTATAACAATAATCTAGCCCGCTACACTTTAACAATCCTGTGCTGCGATATACAACACAACACTGTAACAATAATGGTACGCGTCAGAAGTGTGTATAACAATAATCTAGCCCGCTACACTTTAACAATCCTGTGCTGCGATATACAACACAACACTGTAACAATAATGGTACGCGTCAGAAGTGTGTATAACAATAATCTAGCCCGCTACACTTTAACAATCCTGTGCTGCGATATACAACACAACACTGTAACAATAATGGTACGCGTCAGAAGTGTGTATAACAATAATCTAGCCCGCTACACTTTAACAATCCTGTGCTGCGATATACAACACAACACTGTAACAATAATGGTACGCGTCAGAAGTGTGTATAACAATAATCTAGCCCGCTACACTTTAACAATCCTGTGCTGCGATATACAACACAACACTGTAACAATAATGGTACGCGTCAGAAGTGTGTATAACAATAATCTAGCCCGCTACACTTTAACAATCCTGTGCTGCGATATACAACACAACACTGTAACAATAATGGTACGCGTCAGAAGTGTGTATAACAATAATCTAGCCCGCTACACTTTAACAATCCTGTGCTGCGAACAACACTGTAACAATAATGGTACGCGTCAGAAGTGTGTATAACAATAATCTAGCCCGCTACACTTTAACAATCCTGTGCTGCGATATACAACACAACACTGTAACAATAATGGTACGCGTCAGAAGTGTGTATAACAATAATCTAGCCCGCTACACTTTAACAATCCTGTGCTGCGATATACAACACAACACTGTAACAATAATGGTACGCGTCAGAAGTGTGTATAACAATAATCTAGCCCGCTACACTTTAACAATCCTGTGCTGCGATATACAACACAACACTGTAACAATAATGGTACGCGTCAGAAGTGTGTATAACAATAATCTAGCCCGCTACACTTTAACAATCCTGTGCTGCGATATACAACACAACACTGTAACAATAATGGTACGCGTCAGAAGTGTGTATAACAATAATCTAGCCCGCTACACTTTAACAATCCTGTGCTGCGATATACAACACAACACTGTAACAATAATGGTACGCGTCAGAAGTGTGTATAACAATAATCTAGCCCGCTACACTTTAACAATCCTGTGCTGCGATATACAACACAACACTGTAACAATAATGGTACGCGTCAGAAGTGTGTATAACAATAATCTAGCCCGCTACACTTTAACAATCCTGTGCTGCGATATACAACACAACACTGTAACAATAATGGTACGCGTCAGAAGTGTGTATAACAATAATCTAGCCCGCTACACTTTAACAATCCTGTGCTGCGATATACAACACAACACTGTAACAATAATGGTACGCGTCAGAAGTGTGTATAACAATAATCTAGCCCGCTACACTTTAACAATCCTGTGCTGCGATATACAACACAACACTGTAACAATAATGGTACGCGTCAGAAGTGTGTATAACAATAATCTAGCCCGCTACACTTTAACAATCCTGTGCTGCGATATACAACACAACACTGTAACAATAATGGTACGCGTCAGAAGTGTGTATAACAATAATCTAGCCCGCTACACTTTAACAATCCTGTGCTGCGATATACAACACAACACTGTAACAATAATGGTACGCGTCAGAAGTGTGTATAACAATAATCTAGCCCGCTACACTTTAACAATCCTGTGCTGCGATATACAACACAACACTGTAACAATAATGGTACGCGTCAGAAGTGTGTATAACAATAATCTAGCCCGCTACACTTTAACAATCCTGTGCTGCGATATACAACACAACACTGTAACAATAATGGTACGCGTCAGAAGTGTGTATAACAATAATCTAGCCCGCTACACTTTAACAATCCTGTGCTGCGATATACAACACAACACTGTAACAATAATGGTACGCGTCAGAAGTGTGTATAACAATAATCTAGCCCGCTACACTTTAACAATCCTGTGCTGCGATATACAACACAACACTGTAACAATAATGGTACGCGTCAGAAGTGTGTATAACAATAATCTAGCCCGCTACACTTTAACAATCCTGTGCTGCGATATACAACACAACACTGTAACAATAATGGTACGCGTCAGAAGTGTGTATAACAATAATCTAGCCCGCTACACTTTAACAATCCTGTGCTGCGATATACAACACAACACTGTAACAATAATGGTACGCGTCAGAAGTGTGTATAACAATAATCTAGCCCGCTACACTTTAACAATCCTGTGCTGCGATATACAACACAACACTGTAACAATAATGGTACGCGTCAGAAGTGTGTATAACAATAATCTAGCCCGCTACACTTTAACAATCCTGTGCTGCGATATACAACACAACACTGTAACAATAATGGTACGCGTCAGAAGTGTGTATAACAATAATCTAGCCCGCTACACTTTAACAATCCTGTGCTGCGATATACAACACAACACTGTAACAATAATGGTACGCGTCAGAAGTGTGTATAACAATAATCTAGCCCGCTACACTTTAACAATCCTGTGCTGCGATATACAACACAACACTGTAACAATAATGGTACGCGTCAGAAGTGTGTATAACAATAATCTAGCCCGCTACACTTTAACAATCCTGTGCTGCGATATACAACACAACACTGTAACAATAATGGTACGCGTCAGAAGTGTGTATAACAATAATCTAGCCCGCTACACTTTAACAATCCTGTGCTGCGATATACAACACAACACTGTAACAATAATGGTACGCGTCAGAAGTGTGTATAACAATAATCTAGCCCGCTACACTTTAACAATCCTGTGCTGCGATATACAACACAACACTGTAACAATAATGGTACGCGTCAGAAGTGTGTATAACAATAATCTAGCCCGCTACACTTTAACAATCCTGTGCTGCGATATACAACACAACACTGTAACAATAATGGTACGCGTCAGAAGTGTGTATAACAATAATCTAGCCCGCTACACTTTAACAATCCTGTGCTGCGATATACAACACAACACTGTAACAATAATGGTACGCGTCAGAAGTGTGTATAACAATAATCTAGCCCGCTACACTTTAACAATCCTGTGCTGCGATATACAACACAACACTGTAACAATAATGGTACGCGTCAGAAGTGTGTATAACAATAATCTAGCCCGCTACACTTTAACAATCCTGTGCTGCGATATACAACACAACACTGTAACAATAATGGTACGCGTCAGAAGTGTGTATAACAATAATCTAGCCCGCTACACTTTAACAATCCTGTGCTGCGATATACAACACAACACTGTAACAATAATGGTACGCGTCAGAAGTGTGTATAACAATAATCTAGCCCGCTACACTTTAACAATCCTGTGCTGCGAACAACACTGTAACAATAATGGTACGCGTCAGAAGTGTGTATAACAATAATCTAGCCCGCTACACTTAACAATCCTGTGCTGCGATATACAACACAACACTGTAACAATAATGGTACGCGTCAGAAGTGTGTATAACAATAATCTAGCCCGCTACACTTTAACAATCCTGTGCTGCGATATACAACACAACACTGTAACAATAATGGTACGCGTCAGAAGTGTGTATAACAATAATCTAGCCCGCTACACTTTAACAATCCTGTGCTGCGATATACAACACAACACTGTAACAATAATGGTACGCGTCAGAAGTGTGTATAACAATAATCTAGCCCGCTACACTTTAACAATCCTGTGCTGCGATATACAACACAACACTGTAACAATAATGGTACGCGTCAGAAGTGTGTATAACAATAATCTAGCCCGCTACACTTTAACAATCCTGTGCTGCGATATACAACACAACACTGTAACAATAATGGTACGCGTCAGAAGTGTGTATAACAATAATCTAGCCCGCTACACTTTAACAATCCTGTGCTGCGATATACAACACAACACTGTAACAATAATGGTACGCGTCAGAAGTGTGTATAACAATAATCTAGCCCGCTACACTTTAACAATCCTGTGCTGCGATATACAACACAACACTGTAACAATAATGGTACGCGTCAGAAGTGTGTATAACAATAATCTAGCCCGCTACACTTTAACAATCCTGTGCTGCGATATACAACACAACACTGTAACAATAATGGTACGCGTCAGAAGTGTGTATAACAATAATCTAGCCCGCTACACTTTAACAATCCTGTGCTGCGATATACAACACAACACTGTAACAATAATGGTACGCGTCAGAAGTGTGTATAACAATAATCTAGCCCGCTACACTTTAACAATCCTGTGCTGCGATATACAACACAACACTGTAACAATAATGGTACGCGTCAGAAGTGTGTATAACAATAATCTAGCCCGCTACACTTTAACAATCCTGTGCTGCGATATACAACACAACACTGTAACAATAATGGTACGCGTCAGAAGTGTGTATAACAATAATCTAGCCCGCTACACTTTAACAATCCTGTGCTGCGATATACAACACAACACTGTAACAATAATGGTACGCGTCAGAAGTGTGTATAACAATAATCTAGCCCGCTACACTTTAACAATCCTGTGCTGCGATATACAACACAACACTGTAACAATAATGGTACGCGTCAGAAGTGTGTATAACAATAATCTAGCCCGCTACACTTTAACAATCCTGTGCTGCGATATACAACACAACACTGTAACAATAATGGTACGCGTCAGAAGTGTGTATAACAATAATCTAGCCCGCTACACTTTAACAATCCTGTGCTGCGATATACAACACAACACTGTAACAATAATGGTACGCGTCAGAAGTGTGTATAACAATAATCTAGCCCGCTACACTTTAACAATCCTGTGCTGCGATATACAACACAACACTGTAACAATAATGGTACGCGTCAGAAGTGTGTATAACAATAATCTAGCCCGCTACACTTTAACAATCCTGTGCTGCGATATACAACACAACACTGTAACAATAATGGTATGCGTCAGAAGTGTGTATAACAATAATCTAGCCCGCTACACTTTAACAATCCTGTGCTGCGATATACAACACAACACTGTAACAATAATGGTACGCGTCAGAAGTGTGTATAACAATAATCTAGCCCGCTACACTTTAACAATCCTGTGCTGCGATATACAACACAACACTGTAACAATAATGGTACGCGTCAGAAGTGTGTATAACAATAATCTAGCCCGCTACACTTTAACAATCCTGTGCTGCGATATACAACACAACACTGTAACAATAATGGTACGCGTCAGAAGTGTGTATAACAATAATCTAGCCCGCTACACTTTAACAATCCTGTGCTGCGATATACAACACAACACTGTAACAATAATGGTACGCGTCAGAAGTGTGTATAACAATAATCTAGCCCGCTACACTTTAACAATCCTGTGCTGCGATATACAACACAACACTGTAACAATAATGGTACGCGTCAGAAGTGTGTATAACAATAATCTAGCCCGCTACACTTTAACAATCCTGTGCTGCGATATACAACACAACACTGTAACAATAATGGTACGCGTCAGAAGTGTGTATAACAATAATCTAGCCCGCTACACTTTAACAATCTTGTGCTGCGATATACAACACAACACTGTAACAATAATGGTACGCGTCAGAAGTGTGTATAACAATAATCTAGCCCGCTACACTTTAACAATCCTGTGCTGCGATATACAAGACAACACTGTAACAATAATGGTACGCGTCAGAAGTGTGTATAACAATAATCTAGCCCGCTACACTTTAACAATCCTGTGCTGCGATATACAACACAACACTGTAACAATAATGGTACGCGTCAGAAGTGTGTATAACAATAATCTAGCCCGCTACACTTTAACAATCCTGTGCTGCGATATACAACACAACACTGTAACAATAATGGTACGCGTCAGAAGTGTGTATAACAATAATCTAGCCCGCTACACTTTAACAATCCTGTGCTGCGATATACAACACAACACTGTAACAATAATGGTACGCGTCAGAAGTGTGTATAACAATAATCTAGCCCGCTACACTTTAACAATCCTGTGCTGCGATATACAACACAACACTGTAACAATAATGGTACGCGTCAGAAGTGTGTATAACAATAATCTAGCCCGCTACACTTTAACAATCCTGTGCTGCGATATACAACACAACACTGTAACAATAATGGTACGCGTCAGAAGTGTGTATAACAATAATCTAGCCCGCTACACTTTAACAATCCTGTGCTGCGATATACAACACAACACTGTAACAATAATGGTACGCGTCAGAAGTGTGTTTAACAATAATCTAGCCCGCTACACTTTAACAATCCTGTGCTGCGATATACAACACAACACTGTAACAATAATGGTACGCGTCAGAAGTGTGTATAACAATAATCTAGCCCGCTACACTTTAACAATCCTGTGCTGCGATATACAACACAACACTGTAACAATAATGGTACGCGTCAGAAGTGTGTATAACAATAGTTTTCCGGTTATAATGTGAACACTTTTTTCAGGCTTTTTGTATACATAAATATTGAAAACTACTAATGTGTTCTGTAATGAATGCCAAAACAATAACACTTTCTAAAATGTGTTCAAATAAAAACAGTCAAGGGGGGATGGGAGTATCTATTTCATCATCTATGTGTCCTTTTATCATGTTTTTTTTTAGTTTCCTCCCTAGACCTACATCAAGCTTAACCCCCCCCCCCCCAAAACCCACACACACACGACCCTCCTTCCAGATCAATTTGGATTTAGAAAAATTTCCCGGCCAAAGGCCGGTTCCTCTTAATTGCAGGCTCACTCTCGCTCTCCAGGAAGATATAGACACCAAAATGACACGAAAAGTCTTAATATTGACAAAAGATTGGAAGCGAAAGGTCTTGAAATCGCCAAACTAATGGGTCGAACGTCATAAAATCTGAAAACGAATGAGGAAGAAGGGGGACCTTAAAAACGACCCATTTCCCCTTACAATATATATCCTGTTGTTACAGTTACAGTATGTGGACTATTAGGCGTGTACAGTGTTCACAGTGTAGCGTTGATGATGAGAACAATATATATCCTGTTGTTACAGTTACAGTATGTGGACTATTAGGCGTGTACAGTGTTCACAGTGTAGCGTTGATGATGAGAACAATATATATCCTGTTGTTACAGTTACAGTATGTGGACTATTAGGCGTGTACAGTGTTCACAGTGTAGCGTTGATGATGAGAACAATATATATCCTGTTGTTACAGTTACAGTATGTGGACTATTAGGCGTGTACAGTGTTCACAGTGTAGCGTTGATGATGAGAACAATATATATCCTGTTGTTACAGTTACAGTATGTGGACTATTAGGCATGTACAGTGTTCACAGTGTAGCGCTGATGATGAGAACAATATATATCCTGTTGTTACAGTTACAGTATGTGGACTATTAGGCGTGTACAGTGTTCACAGTGTAGCGTTGATGATGAGAACAATATATATCCTGTTGTTACAGTTACAGTATGTGGACTATTAGGCGTGTACAGTGTTCACAGTGTAGCGTTGATGCTGAGAACAATATATATCCTGTTGTTACAGTTACAGTATGTGGACTATTAGGTGTGTACAGTGTTCACAGTGTAGCGTTGATGATGAGAACAATATATATCCTGTTGTTACAGTTACAGTATGTAGACTATTAGGCGTGTACAGTGTGTAGCGTTGATGATGAGAACAATATATATCCTGTTGTTACAGTTACAGTATGTGGACAATTAGGTGTGTACAGTGTTCACAGTGTAGCGTTGATGATGAGAACAATATATATCCTGTTGTTACAGTTACAGTATGTGGACTATTAGGCGTGTACAGTGTTCACAGTGTAGCGTTGATGATGAGAACAATATATATCCTGTTGTTACAGTTACAGTATGTGGACTATTAGGCGTGTACAGTGTTCACAGTGTAGCGTTGATGATGAGAACAATATATATCCTGTTGTTACAGTTACAGTATGTGGACTATTAGGCGTGTACAGTGTTCACAGTGTAGCGTTGATGATGAGAACAATATATATCCTGTTGTTACAGTTACAGTATGTGGACTATTAGGCGTGTACAGTGTTCACAGTGTAGCGTTGATGGTGAGAACAATATATATCCTGTTGTTACAGTTACAGTATGTGGACTACTAGGCGTGTACAGTGTTCACAGTGTAGCGTTGATGATGAGAACAATATATATCCTGTTGTTACAGTTACAGTATGTGGACTATTAGGCGTGTACAGTGTTCACAGTG
Organism: Paralithodes platypus; assembly: GCA_032716605.1. Lineage (NCBI taxonomy): Eukaryota > Metazoa > Arthropoda > Malacostraca > Decapoda > Lithodidae > Paralithodes > Paralithodes platypus. Next base: position 55,496,622 of record CM064493.1, on the reverse strand, counting down.
TAGCGTTGATGATGAGAACAATATATATCCTGTTGTTACAGTTACAGTATGTGGACTATTAGGCGTGTACAGTGTTCACAGTGTAGCGTTGATGATGAGAACAATATATATCCTGTTGTTACAGTTACAGTATGTGGACTATTAGGCGTGTACAGTGTTCACAGTGTAGCGTTGATGATGAGAACAATATATATCCTGTTGTTACATTTACAGTATGTGGACTATTAGGCGTGTACAGTGTTCACAGTGTAGCGTTGATGATGAGAACAATATATATCCTGTTGTTACAGTTACAGTATGTGGACTATTAGGCATGTACAGTGTTCACAGTGTAGCGCTGATGATGAGAACAATATATCCTGTTGTTACAGTTACAGTATGTGGACTATTAGGCATGTACAGTGTTCACAGTGTAGCGTTGATGATGAGAACAATATATCCTGTTGTTACAGTTACAGTATGTGGACTATTAGGCGTGTACAGTGTTCACAGTGTAGCGTTGATGATGAGAACAATATATATCCTGTTGTTACAGTTACAGTATGTGGACTATTAGGTGTGTACAGTGTTCACAGTGTAGCGTTGATGATGAGAACAATATATATCCTGTTGTTACAGTTACAGTATGTAGACTATTAGGCGTGTACAGTGTTCACAGTGTAGCGTTGATGATGAGAACAATATATATCCTGTTGTTACAGTTACAGTATGTGGACTATTAGGCGTGTACAGTGTTCACAGTGTAGCGTTGATGATGAGAACAATATATATCCTGTTGTTACAGTTACAGTATGTGGACTATTAGGCGTTTACAATGTTCACAGTGTAGCGTTGATGATGAGAACAATATATATCCTGTTGTTACAGTTACAGTATGTGGACTATTAGGCGTGTACAGTGTTCACAGTGTAGCGTTGATGATGAGAACAATATATATCCTGTTGTTACAGTTACAGTATGTGGACTATTAGGCGTGTACAGTGTTCACAGTGTAGCGTTGATGAGAAAAATATATATCCTGTTGTTACAGTTACAGTATGTGGACTATTAGGCGTGTACAGTGTTCACAGTGTAGCGTTGATGATGAGAACAATATATATCCTGTTGTTACAGTTACAGTATGTGGACTATTAGGCGTGTACAGTGTTCACAGTGTAGCGTTGATGATGAGAACAATATATATCCTGTTGTTACAGTTACAGTATGTGGACTATTAGGCGTGTACAGTGTTCACAGTGTAGCGTGATGATGAGAACAATATATATCCTGTTGTTACAGTTACAGTATGTGGACTATTAGGCGTGTACAGTGTTCACAGTGTAGCGTTGATGATGAGAACAATATATATCCTGTTGTTACAGTTACAGTATGTGGACTATTAGGCGTGTACAGTGTTCACAGTGTAGCGTTGATGATGAGAACAATATATATCCTGTTGTTACAGTTACAGTATGTGGACTATTAGGCGTGTACAGTGTTCACAGTGTAGCGTTGATGATGAGAACAATATATCCTGTTGTTACAGTTACAGTATGTGGACTATTAGGCGTGTACAGTGTTCACAGTGTAGCGTTGATGATGAGAACAATATATATCCTGTTGTTACAGTTACAGTATGTGGACTATTAGGCGTGTACAGTGTTCACAGTGTAGCGTTGATGATGAGAACAATATATATCCTGTTGTTACAGTTACAGTATGTGGACTATTAGGCGTGTACAGTGTTCACAGTGTAGCGTTGATGATGAGAACAATATATATCCTGTTGTTACAGTTACAGTATGTGGACTATTAGGCGTGTACAGTGTTCACAGTGTAGCGTTGATGGTGAGAACAATATATATCCTGTTGTTACAGTTACAGTATGTGGACTATTAGGCGTGTACAGTGTTCACAGTGTAGCGTTGATGATGAGAACAATATATATCCTGTTGTTACAGTTACAGTATGTGGACTATTAGGCATGTACAGTGTTCACAGTGTAGCGTTGATGATGAGAACAATATATCCTGTTGTTACAGTTACAGTATGTGGACTATTAGGTGTGTACAGTGTTCACAGTGTAGCGTTGATGATGAGAACAATATATCTGTTGTTACAGTTACAGTATGTGGACTATTAGGCGTGTACAGTGTTCACAGTGTAGCGTTGATGATGAAAACAATATATATCCTGTTGTTACAGTTACAGTATGTGGACTATTAGGCGTGTACAGTGTTCACAGTGTAGCGTTGATGATGAGAACAATATATATCCTGTTGTTACAGTTACAGTATGTGGACTATTAGGCGTGTACAGTGTTCACAGTGTAGCGTTGATGATGAGAACAATATATATCCTGTTGTTACAGTTACAGTATGTGGACTATTAGGCATGTACAGTGTTCACAGTGTAGCGTTGATGATGAGAACAATATATCCTGTTGTTACAGTTACAGTATGTGGACTATTAGGCGTGTACAGTGTTCACAGTGTAGCGTTGATGATGAGAACAATATATATCCTGTTGTTACAGTTACAGTATGTGGACTATTAGGCGTGTACAGTGTTCACAGTGTAGCGTTGATGATGAGAACAATATATATCCTGTTGTTACAGTTACAGTATGTGGACTATTAGGCGTGTACAGTGTTCACAGTGTAGCGTTGATGATGAGAACAATATATCCTGTTGTTACAGTTACAGTATGTGGACTATTAGGCGTGTACAGTGTTCACAGTGTAGCGTTGATGATGAGAACAATATATATCCTGTTGTTACAGTTACAGTATGTGGACTATTAGGCGTGTACAGTGTTCAAAGTGTAGCGTTGATGATGAGAACAATATATATCCTGTTGTTACAGTTACAGTATGTGGACTATTAGGCGTGTACAGTGTTCACAGTGTAGCGTTGATGATGAGAACAATATATATCCTGTTGTTACAGTTACAGTATGTGGACTATTAGGCGTGTACAGAGTTCACAGTGTAGCGTTGATGATGAGAACAATATATATCCTGTTGTTACAGTTACAGTATGTGGACTATTAGGCGTGTACAGTGTTCACAGTGTAGCGTTGATGATGAGAACAATATATATCCTGTTGTTACAGTTACAGTATGTGGACTATTAGGCGTGTACAGTGTTCACAGTGTAGCGTTGATGATGAGAACAATATATATCCTGTTGCTACAGTTACAGTATGTGGACTATTAGGCGTGTACAGTGTTCACAGTGTAGCGTTGATGATGAGAACAATATATATCCTGTTGCTACAGTTACAGTATGTGGACTATTAGGCGTGTACAGTGTTCACAGTGTAGCGTTAATGATGAGAACAATATATATCCTGTTGCTACAGTTACAGTATGTGGACTATTAGGCGTGTACAGTGTTCACAGTGTAGCGTTGATGATGAGAACAATATATATCCTGTTGTTACAGTTACAGTATGTGGACTATTAGGCGTGTACAGTGTTCACAGTGTAGCGTTGATGATGAGAACAATATATATCCTGTTGTTACAGTTACAGTATGTGGACTATTAGGCGTGTACAGTGTTCACAGTGTAGCGTTGATGATGAGAACAATATATATCCTGTTGTTACAGTTACAGTATGTGGACTATTAGGCGTGTACAGTGTTCACAGTGTAGCGTTGATGATGAGAACAATATATATCCTGTTGTTACAGTTACAGTATGTGGACTATTAGGCGTGTACAGTGTTCACAGTGTAGCGTTGATGATGAGAACAATATATATCCTGTTGTTACAGTTACAGTATGTGGACTATTAGGCGTGTACAGTGTTCACAGTGTAGCGTTGATGATGAGAACAATATATATCCTGTTGTTACAGTTACAGTATGTGGACTATTAGGCGTGTACAGTGTTCACAGTGTAGCGCTGATGATGAGAACAATATATATCCTGTTGTTACAGTTACAGTATGTGGACTATTAGGCGTGTACAGTGTTCACAGTGTAGCGTTGATGATGAGAACAATATATATCCTGTTGTTACAGTTACAGTATGTGGACTATTAGGCGTGTACAGTGTTCACAGTGTAGCGTTGATGATGAGAACAATATATATCCTGTTGTTACGTACAGTATGTGGACTATTAGGCGTGTACAGTGTTCACAGTGTAGCGTTGATGATGAGAACAATATATATCCTGTTGTTACAGTTACAGTATGTGGACTATTAGGCGTGTACAGTGTTCACAGTGTAGCGTTGATGATGAGAACAATATATATCCTGTTGTTACAGTTACAGTATGTGGACTATTAGGCGTGTACAGTGTTCACAGTGTAGCGTTGATGATGAGAACAATATATATCCTGTTGTTACAGTTACAGTATGTGGACTATTAGGCGTGTACAGTGTTCACAGTGTAGCGTTGATGATGAGAACAATATATATCCTGTTGTTACAGTTACAGTATGTGGACTATTAGGCGTGTACAGTGTTCACAGTGTAGCGTTGATGATGAGAACAATATATATCCTGTTGTTACAGTTACAGTATGTGGACTATTAGGCGTGTACAGTGTTCACAGTGTAGCGTTGATGATGAGAACAATATATATCCTGTTGTTACAGTTACAGTATGTGGACTATTAGGCGTGTACAGTGTTCACAGTGTAGCGTTGATGATGAGAACAATATATATCCTGTTGTTACAGTTACAGTATGTGGACTATTAGGCGTGTACAGTGTTCACAGTGTAGCGTTGATGATGAGAACAATATATATCCTGTTGTTACAGTTACAGTATGTGGACTATTAGGCGTGTACAGTGTTCACAGTGTAGCGTTGATGATGAGAACAATATATATCCTGTTGTTACAGTTACAGTATGTGGACTATTAGGCGTGTACAGTGTTCACAGTGTAGCGTTGATGATGAGAACAATATATATCCTGTTGTTACAGTTACAGTATGTGGACTATTAGGCGTGTACAGTGTTCACAGTGTAGCGTTGATGATGAGAACAATATATATCCTGTTGTTACAGTTACAGTATGTGGACTATTAGGCGTGTACAGTGTTCACAGTGTAGCGTTGATGATGATGAGAACAATATATATCCTGTTGTTACAGTTACAGTATGTGGACTATTAGGCGTGTACAGTGTTCACAGTGTAGCGTTGATGATGAGAACAATATATATCCTGTTGTTACAGTTACAGTATGTGGACTATTAGGCGTGTACAGTGTTCACAGTGTAGCGTTGATGATGAGAACAATATATATCCTGTTGTTACAGTTACAGTATGTGGACTATTAGGCGTGTACAGTGTTCACAGTGTAGCGTTGATGATGAGAACAATATATATCCTGTTGTTACAGTTACAGTATGTGGACTATTAGGCGTGTACAGTGTTCACAGTGTAGCGTTGATGATGAGAACAATCAGGGGTATAAAAAAAATATATAAAAAAGGGTATATAAGAGCCTTCTGTATATTGATAGTGATTTACCTTTCTAACTGGTATAAGATGGGTTTATTACCGCCGATATACCTTTAAATGGGTAGATTGTTATTGACACTTATTATACCCTTTTCATACTCATACGTTTTGGCAGTGTAGTCAAGGATTTATCTAAGCTTAATTAAATAACCTGTAATGTAAATATTATGTGTGCAGATTAGAACACATAATTGTACAAAATAGATACACATAAATCGCTTTAATGTAATCAAAACCCTCAATAACAACCAGATAGTGTTAATAAAATCGCTTAATGTTAGCCAGAATAAAGTAACAGTGAGTATTATCGTACTGATAGAGTTAATGATAATCGTTCACAACATGGTGTAATATACGTACAGTCATATACAAACATTACTGGACGTGTGTGTGTATGTTAGTTTGTGTGTGTCTTTGTTTGTGTGTGTGTGTGTGTATATATATATATACAGTATATGTATGTGTGTGTGTGTGTGTCTTCGTTTGTCTGTGTGTGTTTGTTTGTACAAAGGAGTACAAAGGAAATCAAGCAACAACAGTTCTAGTGACCCTTCTAGGTTGCTTGTCCTCCAAAACATTGAGGATCAAGTGTCCAAACAGTGGTTTAGAGTGGGTAAGGGAACATTGGAAAGGGAACTACTGCCCTGGAACTAATGTCCGTGGCAGGATTAGGAAGTTAGTAGGGGACATATGGGTTAGTAACTGAGGGGAGGATAAAATAAAGTTATTCATTTACAAACGCAGTCAGTCGCGGATTTGATGCGAGATATTTGTCTAGGCGAAGTTTAAATGAATCAACGGTGTTGCAGTCTATGACATCTCGGGGAAGCCCATTCCATAAGTTGACAACTCGATTGAAGAAGAAATTCTTAGCTTCGTGTGAGTTAAAAGATTTACCAATAATTTTGCAACCGTTTCCCCGCGTGTAATTAGATTGGTCGATAGTGAAGTACTTACTACAGTTCATATTGTCGATGCCTTTGATAATTTTGAACACTTGAATTAAGTTGCCTCTTAATCTGCGCTGGGTTAAAGGAAATAGATTTAATTCTCTAAGACGCTCCTCGGATGGTTTGTTCTTTAGGCTAGGTATAATTTTGGTAACTCTACGTTGAACTCGTTCTAGCTTGTCTATATCTTTTTGGTAATAAGGGCACCAGGATTGAACGCAGTATTCAAGAAGAGGGCGGACTAAGGAATTGTAAAGGGTTAGGATAACGTCTTTGGATTTATGCTCAAATGACCTGCCTATAAAGCCAATTATTTTGTTTGCCTTCTTAACAACTTCTGAACATTGTTGACTCGGTTTTAGGTTACTCGATATTGTTACTCCCAGATCGGTTTCTCTGTTTACATTCTTAAGCTGAGTGCCATTCATCAAATAGTTTGCTTGCTCATTTTGGTATCCGATATGTAGTACTTTACATTTATCCGCATTGAAACTCATTTGCCAAATTTGGGCCCAACATGACAACTTATCTAGATTGTGTTGCGTATCGTCAACTTGTTCTTTTGTTTGTGTGTGTGTGTACGTGTTCTTGTGTGTATCTGTATGTGTGATTATCGTTCACAACATATACATAGTGTAACATACGTACAGTTATGCAGGGTAAGAAAAAGGTATATAAGATCATTGAGTATATTGATAGTGATGTACCTTTCTAACTGCTATAAGATGGGTTAATTACCACCAATACACCTTCATATGAGAAGATTATCATGGACACTTGACTTACCTTTTCCATACCCATATTTTGTTTACAGTCTAGGCTCTCTCTAAGAACCATAATAATCATACCCATTTAACCTTTGCAACACTTTTTTATATTTGATTTCAGCTAAATTTAGAAAAACTTTTGAAGCTTATGAGGATATAATTATGGTATCTAAAAGGATTCATTGAGATATATTCTGTAGTCTTTTAATGGGTAGATGTCCTGCCTAAGCTGCATAAAATCGTGTTATCATTGTCATCATAGTCAACCAACCCACCCGTGTACCAGATAATCCTAATCATAATTCCCACCTACTGGACTTATTTTTAACAACCAATTCAGAAAATTATGATGTTACAGTGAGGTCCCCACTTGGATCTTCTGATCACTGTCTGATACAGGCCACCTGTCTATCACCTACCACACCTTCCCACTCTGAACCTGTTTTGGTGACTAAATGGCATTACGATAGGGCAGAATGGGAGGGTCTTCAAGGTTTCTTTATTGATATTCCCTGGACCTCTTTCTTTTCTAATGATGCACACTCCACCTTGAGCCACATACAAGATTTTGTAAAAATTGGAATGGAAACTTTTATTCCTCATCAAAAGTACAGTAAAAGATCTAATTCACCTAAATGGTTTGACCATAATTGTGCTAGAGTAACTGAACAAAAAGCAATAGCCTACAATGCATACACAAGATCAAAAACACATGAAGCCTTTAATTACTTTAGAAACATCAGAAATCATGCCAAAACTGTATTAAACCTAACTAAATCAAACTTTCTCCATAAGCAGGCAAATAAACTTCTAAATAATCCAAATGATAACAAAATATTTTGGTCTACTCTTAACTCATTCAAATCCAACTTCACTACTGCTTCATCCATTCCACCATTAAAATCTCCGACTGGCAATCTTGTAAGTGACCCACGAGGTAAAGCTAACCTTCTTGCAGATATTTTCTCCACCAACTCAACCTTAGATGAAATAAATCAAGATGTCCCTGTACTTAATTTTAATTCACCTGAAATTCCCTCACTTAAGATCCACACCAGACATGTCAAAACTATTTTGCAGAATCTCTCGGTAGATAAGGCTCCTGGTCCAGATGAAATTCCTCCAATAGTACTTAAGAATTGCTCCTTGGTGCTCGCTCCTGTATTGGCAAAATTTTCCGTCTGTGTACTCATACCTCATGCTTCCCAGTACCCTGGAAAGAAGCAAACATCCATCCAGTTCCTAAAAAAGGTGCCTCTTCAGATCCATCAAACTACAGACCAATAGCTATAACTTCCACTCTTGGCAAAGTTTTTGAAATTATATTAAATAATCACATAATTAAGCATCTGGAGAATAATAAATTAATCAGTGATAGGCAATATGGTTTTAGACGATGTCGATCAACTGCAGACATTCTTTGCCTTCTTACGCATCAAATCAACCAAGCTACAGACCAACATGGTGAAACACATACAATAGCACTGGATATATCAAAGGCATTTGATAGAGTCTGGCATCAATCCTTATTGTCAAAGATGTCACACTACGGCCTTGCATCATTAGTTCCACTAATTTCTTCTTATCTTCATAACAGAAAAATACGTGTAATGGTAGATGGCCTTTATTCTCAATTTCACTCAATAAATGCTGGTGTTCCCCAGGGATCAGTTTTGGCCCCAACTCTGTTCCTCATTCATATCAATGATCTCATATCTACCACTCATAATCCAATACATTCCTACGCAGATGACTCAACACTCCACAGTTCCTTCACATTTACCAATTCTTTCACCCAACCCGATCTTATAAATTCAAAAATAAACACTGCAATTTCTCTGAACCAGGACCTTTCTAGAATTAATGAATGGGGACAAGAGAATCTAGTTTTCTTTAATGCACAGAAAACCAAGTACATTCAATTTTCTAACCGACAGAATCTCACTGACTCCCATATATTTTTTAATGATGTAAATATTCCCACTTCCCTTAGTATTGACATTCTCGGTGTAACATTAACTACTAACTTGAGCTGGACACATTATGTTAGAAGCATTGCTAAGAATGCCTCTAAAAAACTGGGACTCCTGTACAGAGTTCGAGAATTCTTCACTGACGAGCAGTTGGCCGTGATATATAAAAGTCATGTGCGCTCTCAGATGGATTACTGTTCACCTCTGTGGGGTGGAAGTGGAGTGGTTGCATTGAGGCAGTTGGACAAAATTCAAAATAAAGCTATTAGATTAATCAATAACCCTGCAATCACACAGGACCTTGTTACATTAGCCATACGAAGAAACGTTGCATCCCTTGCATTATTCTACAGATATTTTCACAGCAATTGTTCCGAGGAACTTGCTTCAATTGTGCCGCCTCTCCACATCTTTCCCCGTAGAACTAGGGCAGCTGAGAGCGCCCATGAATTTACACTTTCTCCTCCACAATGCAGAACTTCTGCTTATCAGAATTCATTTATCCCCAGAGCTACTACTCTTTGGAATTCACTTCCCTCGAATTGCTTTCCACAAACTTACAATCAACAAATGTTTAAATCCAGTTGTTACAAACATTTTATGAATGGAGGATGCCTTTAGGCACATGGACCTTTTTGTTTTATCTGTGTTTTTCCTTCCTCCGTTCATTGTCTCTTAAAAAAAAAAAAAAAAAAAATTTATTTATTTCTGGACACCCTCCTCCCTCATGCTTAGCCCTTTTAGTTTTCAGATTATAAGACGCTGGCCCATTAGTTTGGCAATTTTAAGACCTTTCGCCCCGTTTCTTTTTCAATATTTGTTAAGACTTTTCGTGTCATTTAGGTGTGGATTTATTTCCTGGATAGCGATAGCGAGCCTATAATTTAGGAGGAACCGGCCTTCGGCTAGGACATAAATTATATCTACCGACAAATGTACACATACTGTATATCTTGAGCGAGGATCCTGCTTTTTTTTTTTTTTTTTTTTTTTTTTTTTTTAGTTTGATGGAGGTCTAGGGAGGACACTAGCAAATAATAAATACATTGACTAACATCAACCAAAAAATTAACCATCCCCCCTTAACCCTTTCACGCTTATGACACAATTTTGAGCCTATTAGGGATACTTTAAAGCCTTTGTTACCATCAGGGGTATTTATAAACCTTTAGTTTAGTTACTTCAACCTCTGCAGTTTCTTTGAGTTAGCTGTGAGCAGAAAACTCATTTTGGAGAGGTAATTATAAGAGTGAGAGAAATCTATTTCTTATTGCTAATCTGGCAACCTCTGCGTCATAAAAACGTGAAAGGGTTATTGGTGGTAATAAGCCCTCATTATCCCTGTTAGAAACGTAATCCACCGTCAATATACTCAAGGAAGGAACCTTATATACTTGTTACATGCTCTTTGTATTCCCTTGTGTTGACAATTAGGCCTATTTTTGTAAGGGGAGATTTTCTGTATTAATTTATTATTTTGTTTTTCTTAGTTTCCTCTCTAGGAGGTCGAGCTAAAAAAAATACCCCAAGACCCAGCTTCGAGATGAATTTGCGCATTTTTCGGAAGAAATTGCCTCGGCCGAAGACCAATTCCTCCTAATCTGTAGGCCAGAAAAAAACTGATACACAAATGGCACAAAAGGTCTTAAATTCTCCAAACTAATGGGGCGAACATCTTAAAATCTCAAAACTAATGGGGCTAAACATGAGAGAGAAGGGGGTTCAGAAAAGAAAAAAAATACTCCCCTTAACACATACAAGCCCATTTGCAACAGTGGAGGAAGTCCATAAAGTTATAGTGTTGGTTGTGGTGATAGTATACAGTATAGATATGGATGACCTGGATGGCTGGCTTGTGTTATCTGCGCCGGTATAGTTATAGTGTTGGTTGTGGTGATAGTATACAGTATAGATATGGATGACCTGGGTGGCTGGCTTGTGTTATCTGCGCCGGTATAGTTATAGTGTTGGTTGTGGTGATAGTATACAGTATAGATATGGATGACCTGGGTGGCTGGCTTGTGTTATCTGCGCCGGTATAGTTATAGTGTTGGTTGTGGTGATAGTATACAGTATAGATATGGATGACCTGGGTGGCTGGCTTGTGTTATCTGCGCCGGTATAGTTATAGTGTTGGTTGTGGTGATAGTATACAGTATAGATATGGATGACCTGGGTGGCTGGCTTGTGTTATCTGCGCCGGTATAGTTATAGTGTTGGTTGTGGTGATAGTATACAGTATAGATATGGATGACCTGGGTGGCTGGCTTGTGTTATCTGCGCCGGTATAGTTATAGTGTTGGTTGTGGTGATAGTATACAGTATAGATATGGATGACCTGGGTGGCTGGCTTGTGTTATCTGCGCCGGTATAGTTATAGTGTTGGTTGTGGTGATAGTATACAGTATAGATATGGATGACCTGGGTGGCTGGCTTGTGTTATCTGCGCCGGTATAGTTATAGTGTTGGTTGTGGTGATAGTATACAGTATAGATATGGATGACCTGGGTGGCTGGCTTGTGTTATCTGCGCCGGTATAGTTATAGTGTTGGTTGTGGTGATAGTATACAGTATAGATATGGATGACCTGGGTGGCTGGCTTGTGTTATCTCCGCCGGTAAAGTTATAGTGTTGGTTGTGGTGATAGTATACAGTATAGATATGGATGACCTGGGTGGCTGGCTTGTGTTATCTGCGCCGGTATCTGGGTTCTTATCAACACCACCTACAGGCTCGATCAAAAAGTTTGTTATGTGTTTCTTTTACGGGAACTTTATGCTTAGTCCTTTAACCCAATCAGTGCGGGGGATTTTCCGCTATAATAGGGCTCATTCAGGCACTCATCATTGCTTAATCAAGTGCCTGAATATTAATGAATGTTTGCAGCAAAAAAATAAAAGAAATACACCAGAACTAGCTCTCTAGCTTACGGGGTTCAGCCGCAGCGTTCCTACAGACATCAGCAATATTCGCTAAAATTTAGCAATGTTCCACTACATTTGCCTTTCGCAAGACTGAATATATCACTCGAAACGTTGGAGAGAGCCTTCAATGCCGCGGCGAACCTGCTGCTGAGTGGACGGGGGTCTGCTGCGCTCCTGATCACTCACGCTCTTCGCCACAGACTTTAAAATGGGCTAATAATTCCCGGATATCTTAAGGACGTGTATGTGCGTCGTCAACCGCAGTGAAATGGTTAAGGGGAGGTTTTTAGCTTCCTCCCTAGACCACCATCAAACTTGAAATAAAACACCACCCTTTGAGATATACAGTATATGTACATTTTTCAGTAAAAATATTCACAGCCAAAGGCTGATTCCTCCTAAATATGAGGCTTGCTATCGCTCGCCAGGAAAAAATAGACACCTAAATGGCACAAAAGGTCTTAATATTTACAGAAATGGGGCGAAAGGCCTTATAATCGCCAAACTAATGGGACGAACGTCATATAATTTAAAAACTGATGGGGATAAACATGATGGAAAAGGGGGTCCACAAGAAGTGAAAATCTCCCCTTAAGTTACTGTCACACGACCACTTTTTCAGGCAATTTTCGAAGAGCAAATGTTTTCTCGTAATCTGTTGAGGCTCTTTGACATGGGAATCGGAATCTAGAGTGAAGGTAGATTATGTTAGGGGGTTGATTGCCGATATAATTCAAGGGGAGATTTTCTCATGTCTAGCCCATTAGTTATGAGATATTAAGACGTTACCCCCATTAGTTTGGTGATTTTAAGACCTTTCACCCCATTTATGTCAATTTTAAGACCTTTCGTGCCATTTAGGTGTCAATTTCTTTCTGGCGAGCGATAGCGATCCTGTAATTTAGGAGGAATCTGCCTTCGGTCGTGACAGTTTTCTACCGAAAAATTTACACATTGACTTCGAAGAAGGGTGTTGGCAGTATTTTTTTAAGATTGATGGAGGTCTAGAGATCAAACGAAAAACCTCCCCTTTCAAGGGATATATATTGTGGATAATTGCATTACCCTGTTCATATCCATTATAATATTGACAATGTAGATTGAAGGCATGCTCTCAAAAATTATGATTATCAAAAGGCTATACAAAGTGTCCATAATATTTGTTTTTCTAATGTGAGTGAAGGAGACAAAGGACAAAGCTGCCTATAACAAGTGTCTCCCCAAAGTTGAAAGAGTGACAGAGAGCCAAATTCAAGGTACGTTAGAGTCAAAATGCCTGGGCACAATAAGTTTATGCAGTCAAAGTCATAGGATGAAGGAAAGATTAATTGAGGGAGAGAGTTCCAGAGTTCATTTGCTGAGCAGAAGAAAGACAAAAAAGTTAATTCTTGGGTTGGAGATTTTTTTTTTTTTTTTTTTTTGTCTATGTGAGTGAGGGAGGCAAAAATCAGAACTGCCTGTAGCGAGTGCCTCCCCCAAAGTTGAAAGAGTGACTGGGCCAAAATCAAGGGACGTTCGAGCCAAAATGCCTGGACACACAGAGTTTGAAACAGTTTAAGTCATAGGAAGAGGGAGCTGGACAGAATAAGAGTGGGATTGAATTGAAAGGCAGTTGCCTCCCACTATGCAATGTGCCCTGATACATAGCAAGAAGCTGTGCGGAGATGAATAACCCACAGAAACGGTTGAGCATACCTAACTTCTGGGAAACTATTTTAGCAGGAGACGTGGTAGTATGATCTTTCCAAGAAAGGTCAGGAGAAAAAGAAACACCAATAATACTTAGAGAAGATAAAGGGTTGATTTGTGCATTGTTGAAGAATAAGGGAAAGTTCTATGAAGGTAGATAGAAGGAAACATTGGTTTTTGGAAGCACTGGAAGTAACAATATTTTCTCTGCCCTAATTGGAGATAGGTGATAGATCAGAAAACAGGTGTGCTGTGGCCCCCATTACGTGAGTTTTGGAGGGATTGCATGCTGGGGCGTTGTGGAAAACTAGTTGAATAGTGCAAAGTAGAGTCATCAGCATATGAGTGGATAGGACTGGAGGTACAGCTGAGAAGATCATTAATGATTACTAAAACGAAAATTGGAGACAGGACAGAACCCTGAGGAACACCGGAGTTGATAGGTTAAAGAAGTGAGTGATGGTCGTCCGCAACCGCAGCTATTGGAACGGCCAGAAAGGAAATTAGAGGCAAAGTCACAAATGTTATAGATTTGTGCCAGACTCTATCAAAGGCTTTCGATATGTCTAGCGCAATAGAGAAGGTCTCACTGAAGTCCCAAAAGGAGGATGACCAAGATTAGTAAGATAAGAAAGAAGATCACCAGTAGAACGTCCCTTAAGGAAACCATACTAGCGATCTGAAAGTATAATATGTGAAGAAAAATACAAATAATGTATATTGATGGTGATTTACCCATCTAATACAAGGATAGAACGATAAATCGCTATCAATATACCCAATAATCTTATAAACCTTATACAAACCCTTTTTTATACTCTACATTTTTTACTGTGTAGTTTGTCTGAATTCTGGCAACATTTCTTGATTATTTTCCACTTGCCTGGAAGTGTGGTGGGAGGGCTTGTGGCTTTGGCTCCGCTGCATGTCTGCCTGCCGAGATCGGAACCTCTCCGGGTGGTCAGGGGCCGGGGGAGTGCTGGAGCGACCTTGGTAACCCTGGTCTCTGGGTCTTCTCCTGGGTGACCTGGATGTGTGTGAGTTTGTGTTTTTTTATCTGTGTTTATTTTTGTTTTATGTTGTTTTTGTGTTTTCCCTGTTCTTGCTCTGTCTTGAGTCGGCTACCCCCAAAATGGGGATTGGGCCTGAGCATATAGATAGATAGATAGATCGGCAACAAAACTGTAATAAATCAAGTGAATACAATTGGAATAGAAAGGTATATAACATCAGTGGGTACATTATATAGTAATTTACCTTTCTATCATTATATGAAATGGGTGAATTGCCACCAATTTACCTTTAAATCGGTAGGCCTAGAGTATTTTGGACACTTTGATTATCCACACTCTAATTGTTTGGCTCTCTCTGTGCTGTATTAATGTCTGTCAGATGTTGAATAGGGTGGGGAAGTGTAGGAACATGTTGGTATATCTCGCTCAAAAAGAAGACATCATGTGTAAATATTGCTGATACCAACTATTGATAAAAACATAAATGGTGCCGAAACATCACTTATTAGCGCGTCTGTATACTCTAAATACTCCAACACTTAGAGGGGAGGTTGTATTGTTTGCTCCCAAGACCGCATCAAGCTTAGAACAATACCCCCTAAGATACAGATATATTTGTAGATTTGTAGACCGCATCAAGCTTAGAACAATACCCCCTAAGATACAGATATATTTGTAGATTTGTAGACCGCATCAAGCTTAGAACAATA
Organism: Paralithodes platypus; assembly: GCA_032716605.1. Classification (NCBI taxonomy): domain Eukaryota; kingdom Metazoa; phylum Arthropoda; class Malacostraca; order Decapoda; family Lithodidae; genus Paralithodes; species Paralithodes platypus. Next base: position 55,481,139 of record CM064493.1, on the reverse strand, counting down.
CCCCCTAAGATACAGATATATTTGTAGATTTGTAGACCGCATCAAGCTTAGAACAATACCCCCTAAGATACAGATATATTTGTAGATTTGTAGACCACATCAAGCTTAGAACAATACCCCCTAAGATACAGATATATTTGTAGATTTGTAGACCGCATCAAGCTTAGAACAATACCCCCTAAGATACAGATATATTTGTAGATTTGTAGACAGCATCAAGCTTAGAACAATACCCCCTAAGATACAGATATATTTGTAGATTTGTAGACCGCATCAAGCTTAGAACAATACGCCCTAAGATACAGATATATTTGTAGATTTGTAGACTGCATCAAGCTTAGAACAATTCCCCCTAAGATACAGATATATTTGTAGATTTGTAGACCGCATCAAGCTTAGAACAATACCCCCTAAGATACAGATATATTTGTAGATTTGTAGACCGCATCAAGCTTAGAACAATACCCCCTAAGATACAGATAGATTTGTAGATTTGTAGACCGCATCAAGCTTAGAACAATTATACCCCCTAAGATACAGATATATTTGTAGATTTTTTTGTTATAAAAATTTCCTGGCCGGACAAACAACTTGCCCTTAATGAACCCCCGATGTTACTTAAGGGGAGGCAGACCGTTTTTCTGGACCCCCTTCTCCCTAATGTTTAGCCCCACTAGTTTTGAGATTATAAGACGTTCGGCCCATTAGTTTGGCGATTTTAATACCTTTCGCCCCATTTCGTTGTCAATTTTAAGACCTTTCGTACCATTGATGTGTCGATTATTTCATGGCGAGCGAAAGCAAGCCTGCAATTTTAAGAGGAACCGGCCTTCGGCCGGGAATTTTTTTTACCGAAAAATTTACAAATTTATCTTGTCTAGGGGGGAGTTTTAATAAGCTTGATGGAGGTCTAGGGAGGAAACTAAAAAAATATATGAATACATGAATTAATAGCCCAAACAAACGGCCCGCCTCCCCTTAACACTATCTAAGCTAACATCTTGGGAGTTATTAGGGGAACGTTGTGGGTCAAGGTCACACAGAAGATATTTCAAAATAATTATAATTAATAACCTTGGTTTAAACTAAGGCCACTGAAGACAAGATATATGTTGTCAAACCTGCCGTGAACATGATGAAACCATGATACATTATATAAAGGACTGTACCGGGAATGTCATTATATAAACCATGATACATTATAATTATAAAGGACTGTACGGGGAATGTATAAACATGATACATTGGGAATGTCATTATATAAACCATGATACATTATATAAAGGACTGTACGGGAATGTCATTATATAAAACCTGATACATTATATAAAGGACTGTACCGGGAATGTCATTATATAAACCATGATACATTATATAAAGGACTGTACCGGAATGTCATTATATAAACCATGATACATTATATAAAGGACTGTACCGGGAATGTCATTATATAAACCATGATACATTATATAAAGGACTGTACCGGGAATGTCATTATATAAACCATGATACATTATATAAAGGACTGTACCGGGAATGTCATTATATAAACCATGATACATTATATAAAGGACTGTACCGGGAATGTCATTATATAAACCATGATACATTATATAAAGGACTGTACCGGGAATGGCATTATATAAACCATGATACATTATATAAAGGACTGTACCGGGAATGTCATTATATAAACCATGATACATTATATAAAGGACTGTACTGGGAATGTCATTATATAAACCATGATACATTATATAAAGGACTGTACCGGGAATGTCATTATATAAACCATGATACATTATATAAAGGACTGTACCGGGAATGTCATTATATAAACCATGATACATTATAATTATAAAGGACTGTACCGGGAATGTCATTATATAAACCATGATACATTATATAAAGGACTGTACCGGGAATGTCATTATATAAACCATGATATATTATATAAAGGACTGTACCGGGAATGTCATTATATAAACCATGGAATGTCACTATATAAACCATGATGCATTATATAAAGGACTGTACCGGGAATGTCATTATATAAACCATGATACATTATATAAAGGACTGTACCGGGAATGTCATTATATAAACCATGATACATTATATAAAGGACTGTACCGGGAATGTCATTATATATACCATGATACATTATATAAAGGACTGTACCGGGAATGTCATTATATAAACCATGATACATTATATAAAGGACTGTACCGGGAATGTCATTATAAACCATGATACATTATATAAAGGACTGTACGGGAATGTCATTATATAAAACCATGATACATTATATAAAGGACTGTACCGGGAATGTCATTATATAAACCATGATAATTATATAAAGGACTGTACCGGGAATGTCATTATATAAACCATGATACATTATATAAAGGACTGTACCGGGAATGTCATTATATAAACCATGATACATTATATAAAGGACTGTACCGGGAATGTCATTATATAAACCATGATACATTATATATAAAGGACTGTACCGGGAATGTCATTATATAAACCATGGATACATTATATAAAGGACTGTACCGGGAATGTCATTATATAAACCATGATACATTATATAAAGGACTGTACCGGGAATGTCATTATATAAACCATGATACATTATATAAAGGACTGTACCGGGAATGTCATTATATAAACCATGATACATTATATAAAGGACTGTACCGGGAATGTCATTATAACCATGATACATATATAAAGGACTGTACCGGGAATGTCATTATATAAACCATGATACATTATATAAAGGACTGTACCGGGAATGTCATTATATAAACCATGATACATTATATAAAGGACTGTACCGGGAATGTCATTATATAAACCATGATACATTATAAAGGACTGTACCGGGAATGTCATTATATAAACCATGATACATTATATAAAAGGACTGTACCGGGAATGTCATTATATAAACCATGATACATTATATAAAGGACTGTACCGGGAATGTCATTATATAAACCATGATACATTATATAAAGGACTGTACCGGGAATGTCATTATATAAACCATGATACATTATATAAAGGACTGTACCGGGAATGTCATTATATAAACCATGATACATTATATAAAGGACTGTACCGGGAATGTCATTATATAAACCATGATACATTATATAAAGGACTGTACCGGGAATGTCATTATATAAACCATGATACATTATATAAAGGACTGTACCGGGAATGTCATTATAAACATGATATATTTTATAAAGGACCGTACCCGGGATGTCATTATATTAAACCATGATACATTATATAAAGGACTGTACCGGGAATGTCATTATATAAACCATGATACATTATATAAAGGACTGTACCGGGAATGTCATTATATAAACCATGATACATTATATAAAGGACTGTACCGGAATGTCATTATATAAACCATGATACATTATATAAAGGACTGTACCGGGAATGTCATTATATAAACCATGATACATTATAAAGGACTGTACCGGGAATGTCATTATATAAACCATGATACATTATATAAAGGACTGTACCGGGAATGTCATTATATAAACCATGATACATTATATAAAGGACTGTACCGGGAATGTCATTATATAAACCATGATACATTATATAAAGGACTGTACCGGGAATGTCATTATATAAACCATGATACATTATATAAAGGACTGTACCGGGAATGTCATTATATAAACCATGATACATTATATAAAGGACTGTACCGGGAATGTCATTATATAAACCATGATACATTATATAAAGGACTGTACCGGGAATGTCATTATATAAACCATGATACATTATATAAAGGACTGTACCGGGAATGTCATTATATAAACCATGATACATTATATAAAGGACTGTACCGGGAATGTCATTATATAAACCATGATACATTATATAAAGGACTGTACCGGGAATGTCATTATATAAACCATGATACATTATATAAAGGACTGTACCGGGAATGTCATTATATAAACCATGATACATTATATAAAGGACTGTACCGGGAATGTCATTATATAAACCATGATACATATAAAGGACTGTACCGGGAATGTCATTATATAAACCATGATACATTATATAAAGGACTGTACCGGGAATGTCATTATATAAACCATGATACATTATATAAAGGACTGTACCGGGAATGTCATTATATAAACCATGATACATTATAAAGGACTGTACCGGGAATGTCATTATATAAACCATGATACATTATATAAAGGACTGTACCGGGAATGTCATATAACACCATGATACTTATATAAATAAAGGTACCGGAATGTCATTAATAACCATGATATATTATAAAGGAGTGATGTCATTATATAAACCAACATGTATATATAATGGGAAGAGGACTTATATAACCATGATATGCTTACATTAAAAAGACTGTCTATAACCAATGATACAAGACTGGTACCGGGATAATATATAACCATAATTATAATAAAGGACTGTACCGGGAATGTCATTATATAAACCATGATAATTATAAAGGACTGTACCGGGAATGTCATTATATAAACCATGATACATTATATAAAGGACTGTACCGGGAATGTCATTATATAAACCATGATACATTATAATTATAAAGGACTGTACCGGGAATGTCATTATATAAACCATGATACATTATATAAAGGACTGTACCGGGAATGTCATTATATAAACCATGATACATTATATAAAGGACTGTACCGGGAATGTCATTATATAAACCATGATACATTATATAAAGGACTGTACCGGGAATGTCATTATATAAACCATGATACATTATATAAAGGACTGTACCGGGAATGTCATTATATAAACCATGATACATTATAATTATAAAGGACTGTACCGGGAATGTCATTATATAAACCATGATATATTATATAAAGGACTGTACCGGGAATGTCATTATATAAACCATGATACATTATATAAAGGACTGTACCGGGAATGTCATTATATAAACCATGATACATTATATAAAGGACTGTACCGGGAATGTCATTATATAAACCATGATACATTATATAAAGGACTGTACCGGGAATGTCATTATATAACCATGATACATTATATAAAGGACTGTACCGGGAATGTCATTATATAAACCATGATACATTATATAAAGGACTGTACCGGGAATGTCATTATATAAACCATGATACATTATATAAAGGACTGTACCGGGAATGTCATTATATAAACCATGATACATTATATAAAGGACTGTACCGGGAATGTCATTATATAAACCATGATACATTATATAAAGGACTGTACCGGGAATGTCATTATATAAACCATGATACATTATATAAAGGACTGTACCAGGAATGTCATTATATAAACCATGATACATTATATAAAGGACTGTACCGGGAATGTCATTATATAAACCATGATACATTATATAAAGGACTGTACCGGGAATGTAATTATATAAACCATGATGCATTATATAAAGGACTGTACCGGGAATGTCATTATATAAACCATGATACATTATATAAAGGACTGTACCGGGAATGTCATTATATAAACCATGATACATTATATAAAGGACTGTACCGGGAATGTCATTATATAAACCATGATACATTATATAAAGGACTGTACCGGAATGTCATTATATAAACCATGATACATTATATAAAGGACTGTACCGGGAATGTCATTATATAAACCATGATACATTATATAAAGGACTGTACCGGGAATGTCATTATATAAACCATGATGCATTATATAAAGGACTGTACCGGGAATGTCATTATATAAACCATGATACATTATATAAAGGACTGTACCAGGAATGTCATTATATAAACCATGATACATTATATAAAGGACTGTACCGGGAATGTCATTATATAAACCATGATACATTATATAAAGGACTGTACCGGGAATGTCATTATATAAACCATGATGCATTATATAAAGGACTGTACCGGGAATGTCATTATATAAACCATGATGCATTATATAAAGGACTGTACCGGGAATGTCATTATATAAACCATGATACATTATATAAAGGACTGTACCGGGAATGTCATTATATAAACCATGATACATTATAAAGGACTGTACCGGGAATGTCATTATATAAACCATGATACATTATATAAAGGACTGTACCGGGAATGTCATTATATAAACCATGATACATTATATAAAGGACTGTACCGGGAATGTCATTATATAAACCATGATGCATTATATAAAGGACTGTACCGGGAATCTATCTATCTATCTATTGCCTGACGCCGTGATCCCCGAAGGGGTGGCCACGAACGAACCGCCCCCATGCACCTCTGTCCCCAGTCAGTCGACGCCCCTCCCCCCAACCAGCACCGCTTTCGTTCATGTACTTCCTCACTCCATCCTTCCACCTCTTTTCGCTGTACCTGTCCCACTGCCATTCTCTCGCTTTCCATAGTTCCATATGGCCGAACCATCTCAAGTTGTTCCTTTTCACACTTTCCAGCACATCTACCTCCACACCACACCTCCTTCTTACTTCCTCATTAGTCTGTCTATCCCTCCATGTAACTCCGCACGCACTCCTTAAGTAATTCATTTCCACTGCTCTCACTCTTGGTCTGAGTCTCTCAACCAACGTCCATGCTTCGCTTCCGTAAGTCAGTGTCGGGATTACCACACTGTCATGCAAGGACATGTACCGGGAATGTCATTATATAAACCATGATACATTATATAAAGGACTGTACCGGGAATGTCATTATATAAACCATGATACATTATATAAAGGACTGTACCGGGAATGTCATTATATAAACCATGATACATTATATAAAGGACTGTACCGGGAATGTCATTATATAAACCATGATACATTATATAAAGGACTGTACCGGGAATGTCATTATATAAACCATGATACATTATATAAAGGACTGTACCGGGAATGTCATTATATAAACCATAATACATTATATAAAGGACTGTACCGGGAATGTCATTATAATGTTATTATAGTTATATTTAGACGATGTTGTGGAGTTTAAGAAGGATCTGTGGTAGTAAAATGGATTAAATGAGATAGTTCGCAGCCTATTAGTTGCAGGAGGTCCCTTTTAAGCTGGGTAAGATCTTATAATAGTAGCTAGAATAAGGTTAAAAGGACTGCACTAGTACTGAAAGGATTTAATCCAAAGGGGTATATGATACGAGAACATATAATCAAAAGGGGTATATGATACGAGAACATATAATCAAATTTGCAAATTAACCTCGAAGTTCCAAGTACTATAGGCCTACATATTTTCTTTTAAGCTGGCGGTAAATTGAACCGTATAGAAACTTGTCTGTATAGTATAGTTAATGGAGACATGAAATAACTTCCGGTATGTATCTGCGTTATCTAAATGTCAGGTTTTCATAATTAACAACATTTTGCTACAAAATCTTCATAATAGGCAAGTAATCAAGACGGGGGACATGGCAATTTATTGTCAGTTGGGAAAAGAAAAGCATGTCTAGGATTGCGTAGCCTATAATACTCCCACAGAGCAGTTCACCTTGCATGCGGAACACACGCTACGTTTTCTATGGGCTCGTAAATCCTGCACTGCAAAGAAGATGAGCTGCGAGGAGATGGGTAGTGGGGGGGAGGGGGGGGAGAGAGAGGAGTGGGAGGGGTACCACACAGGCAACAACCACCACCCCCCAGGTGGGGGTTGTCGTGTGTTTTAGGCTTGGTTGACACATTTTTCTTGTCTGCACTAATGCATACAGTTTCAATATCTTATATACACACACACACACACACACACAATATATATATATATATATATATATATATACGTAGGCGTACACATACGTACTCATGCACGAATGTATGCGTATGTGTGTCTGTGTATGTATGTGTGTGTCCGTGTCTGTGTGTGTGTTTGTGTGCTGTAATATATAAACATTTACTATCTAATGGTAAACTATTGTTATAATGTAATGCACAATTTACCCCTTTTGATTTATGAGGGTTTGACACTCTATTCTGGCAGTTATTAGACTTGTATTTAGCTTAGGAAGAACTTGTGGGAGCTACAGAGTTAAGTGCCATAGTGTTTACCCTTTTGATTCTTAGAGGTACTTTCTGAATTACATAAAATCGTCCAAATAATAACCAGAACAAAATGTAAATCTGTGTCCTCAAATATTGAATGTAAACCTGTGTCCTCAAATATTGAATGTAAACCTGTGTCCTCAAATATAAACCTGTGTCCTCAAATATTGAATGACTTAAAATATCGCTAATGTTATTTTGTTGTCAGGTATTACAATTACAAAGGCAATATTATGACATATACAAAGTAAATATTTTGACTACTGTAGCGATTATGTGCTAGATAAAGAATATGTTTACTGGTATTGACTATTTGTTACACTGTTAAAATAACCATAGGTATAAAGAGAGTATGCAAAAGCTATATAAGATCATTGGGTATATTGACTGATAAAACTGTGTATATTTTATAAGATGGGTTTATCATCACTAAAATACCCTTAACCCTTTCTTTATCGGCAACTTCTGTTTAATTCATAGGCCTAGTTATATTTAGAGGATTGTGTGCAGTTTGAGAAGGATCTGTGGTAGCAAAAAGGGTAAGATAGTTCGAAGCATGTTAATTGCTGAAGGCCCTTCTTAAACTGAATAAAATCGTAAATTGGTAGCCTTCGCCCGGGACATTTTCCTACCGAAAAATGTATAAATTTATCTTGAAAGGGACTCAAGGGGGTGTAGTTTCAAGCTTGATGTAGGTCTAGGGAACAAACTAAAAAACCTTCCCTTAATTTATGCCGTAGATTTTACGACAACAGGCCAGGCAGCAATATTGTCAACATAATACCGTAATATTAACGCTCACAAACATACCTAACCATCAACATTACTAGTGTTTTAAATATTTATATACAGTGATTTAGAAGCATAATGCAGTAAGACACCGTAATGTTGAATACGTTTTGTCGAACGCCATAATTATATTAGTCTTTTACTGTTAATGTATGGATAAAATTACAATGCCATAGCCCATCCATGAAGTTATAGTTATATATATCTGCATCAAATATATAATATGCATAAATATGTATATGTATTGCATTAGCTAATATAACACACAGACAGATGTAAGATGTATATATGTATATGTATTGCATTAGCTAATATAACACACAGACAGATGTAAGATGTATATATTCTACATGTTTATATTTCAGTCTTATTATATCTACACAGTAAATTATAGGTTGTTCACTAGAAATACGCCAGACATCTGAACTCTAACCTCTAGTAACTCATAATGGGCTAGAGCAAACAGGCTGTAATTCTCCACACCGATATACAGGTTGACTTTTTGCAAATGATAGAAATAATAACTCAATCATTGAAGTATTTTTTGTTTTCAAAGAGATTGGGGTGGGGATTTATGACCTACCTATAATGAAGAGAGTATAGTACACTTTAATAGTCATGTGTACAATATACAACACATACCAATCATGTGTACAATATATAACACATACCAATCATGTGTACAATATACAACACATACCAATCATGTGTACAATATATAACACATACCAATCATGTGTACAATATACAACACATACCAATCATGTGTACAATATACAACACATACCAATCATGTGTACAATATATAACACATACCAATCATGTGTACAATATACAACACATACCAATCATGTGTACAATATACAACACATACCAATCATGTGTACAATATACAACACATACCAATCATGTGTACAATATACAACACATACCAATCATGTGTACAATATACAACACATACCAATCATGTGTACAATATACAACACATACCAATCATGTGTACAATATATAACACATACCAATCATGTGTACAATATACAACACATACCAATCATGTGTACAATATACAACACATACCAATCATGTGTACAATATACAACACATACCAATCATGTGTACAATATACAACACATACCAATCATGTGTACAATATATAACACATACCAATCATGTGTACAATATATAACACATATACTGTATATCATGTGTACAATATATAACACATATACTGTATATCATGTGTACAATATATAACACATACCAATCATGTGTACAATATACAACACATATATATCATGTGTACAATATATAACACATGTATATCATGTGTACAATATATAACACATACCAATCATGTCTACAATATACAACACATATATATCATGTGTACAATATATAACACATGTATATCATGTGTACAATATATAACACATACCAATCATGTGTACAATATACAACACATACCAATCATGTGTACAATATACAACACATATATATCATGTGTACAATATATAACACATATATCATGTGTACAATATAAAACACATATATATCATGTGTACAATATATAACACATATATATCATGTGTACAATATATAACACATATAAATCATGTGTACAATATATAACACATATATATCATGTGTACAATATATAACACATATATATCATGGGTACAATATATAACACATATATATCATGTGTACAATATATAACACATATAAATCATGTGTACAATATATAACACATATATATCATGTGTACAATATATAACACATATATATCATGTGTACAATATATAACACATATATATCATGTGTACAATATATAACACATATAAATCATGTGTACAATATATAACATATATATCATGTGTACAATATATAACACATATATATCATGTGTACAATATATAACATATATATCATGTGTACAATATATAACACATATATATCATGTGTACAATATATAACACATATATATCATGTGTAAAATATACAACACATACCAATCATGTGTACAATATATAACACATACCAATCATGTGTACAATATACAACACATACCAATCATGTGTACAATATATAACACATACCAATCATGTGTACAATATACAACACATACCAATCATGTGTACAATATACAACACATACCAATCATGTGTACAATATATAACACATACCAATCATGTGTACAATATACAACACATACCAATCATGTGTACAATATACAACACATACCAATCATGTGTACAATATATAACACATACCAATCATGTGTACAATATACAACACATACCAATCATGTGTACAATATACAACACATACCAATCATGTGTACAATATACAACACATACCAATCATGTGTACAATATACAACACATACCAATCATGTGTACAATATAATACATACCAATCATGTGTACAATATATAACACATACCAATCATGTGTACAATATACAAACACATACCAATCATGTGTACAATATACAACACATACCAATCATGTGTATAATATACAACACATACCAATCATGTGTACAATATACAACACATACCAATCATGTGTACAATATATAACACATACCAATCATGTGTACAATATATAACACATATACTGTATATCATGTGTACAATATATAACACATATACTGTATATCATGTGTACAATATATAACACATACCAATCATGTGTACAATATACAACACACATATATCATGTGTACAATATATAACACATGTATATCATGTGTACAATATATAACACATACCAATCATGTCTACAATATACAACACATATATATCATGTGTACAATATATAACACATGTATATCATGTGTACAATATATAACACATACCAATCATGTGTACAATATACAACACATACCAATCATGTGTACAATATACAACACATACCAATCATGTGTACAATATATAATACATACCAATCATGTGTACAATATATAACACATACCAATCATGTGTACAATATACAACACATACCAATCATGTGTACAATATACAACACATACCAATCATGTGTACAATATACAACACATACCAATCATGTGTACAATATACAACACATACCAATCATGTGTACAATATATAACACATACCAATCATGTGTACAATATATAACACATATACTGTATATCATGTGTACAATATATAACACATATACTGTATATCATGTGTACAATATATAATACATACCAATCATGTGTACAATATACAACACATATATATCATGTGTACAATATATAACACATGTATATCATGTGTACAATATATAACACATACCAATCATGTCTACAATATACAACACATATATATCATGTGTACAATATATAACACATGTATATCATGTGTACAATATATAACACATACCAATCATGTGTACAATATACAACACATACCAATCATGTGTACAATATACAACACATATATATCATGTGTACAATATATAACACATATATATCATGTGTACAATATAAAACACATATATATCATGTGTACAATATATAACACATATATATCATGTGTACAATATATAACACATATAAATCATGTGTACAATATATAACACATATATATCATGTGTACAATATATAACACATATATATCATGTGTACAATATATAACACATATATATCATGTGTACAATATATAACACATATATCATGTGTACAATATATAACACATATAAATCATGTGTACAATATATAACACATATATATCTTGTGTACAATATATAACACATATATATCATGTGTACAATATATAACACATATAAATCATGTGTACAATATATAACATATATATCATGTGTACAATATATAACACATATATATCATGTGTACAATATATAACACATATATATCATGTGTACAATATATAACACATATATATCATGTGTACAATATATAACACATATATATCATGTGTACAATATACAACACATACCAATCATGTGTACAATATATAACACATACCAATCATGTGTACAATATACAACACATACCAATCATGTGTACAATATATAACACATACCAAGCATGTGTACAATATACAACACATACCAATCATGTGTACAATATACAACACATACCAATCATGTGTACAATATATAACACATACCAATCATGTGTACAATATACAACACATACCAATCATGTGTACAATATACAACACATACAAATCATGTGTACAATATACAACACATACCAATCATGTGTACAATATATAACACATACCAATCATGTGTACAATATACAACACATACCAATCATGTGTACAATATATAACACATACCAATCATGTGTACAATATACAACACATACCAATCATGTGTACAATATATAACACATACCAATCATGTGTACAATATATAACACATATACTGTATATCATGTGTACAATATACAACACATACCAATCATGTGTTCAATATATAACACATACCAATCATGTGTACAATATAACACATATACTGTATATCATGTGTACAATATACAACACATACCAATCATGTGTACAATATATAACACATACCAATCATGTGTACAATATATAACACATATACTGTATATCATGTGTACAATATACAACACATACCAATCATGTGTACAATATATAACACATATACTGTATATCATGTGTACAATATATAACACATACCAATCATGTGTACAATATATAACACATATACTGTATATCATGTGTACAATATATAACACATATATAAATTATGTGTACAATATATAACACATACATAACATGCGTACAATATATAACACATACATAACATGCGTACAATATATAACACATACATAACATGCGTACAATATATAACACATACATAACATGCATACAATATATAACACATACATAACATGCGTACAATATATAACACATAAATTATGTGTACAATAACACATACAATATAGAACATTTCCATCCTTTTATAAAATAGGTTTGCTAACACCAATATACCTCTATAAGGGGAGACTGTTATGGACACTTTAATTACCCTTTCCATACCCATATTTGTATACAGTGTAGGTTAGTAGATGGGATGTTAGGTTAAGATTACTATAGTGTAACCCATTGAGGAGTATGACGCGTTTTGGCAGTATATTTGACTATCATCACACGATTTTATTCAACTTAGTGAGGATTTGTGGGAGTCAGAGGCATAACTGAGTTAGCTCTGACCCCTTAGATGCCAAGAGGTCCTTCCTAAACTGCATAAAATCGTCTAATAATAGCCAGAAAAAACTGTCAAAAGGCGTCAATAGGTTAGGTTAGGCAAGGATAAGTGTGGATTAGCGTCCCTTTATAACAGAGATCAACACCAAAATGTCGTCCTAAACCAAACCTGACCACTCCCTCTCTCTCTTACTGCAGGGTCTCTGCTGGGGAATAACCAACTTTATCTCAGCGAAAGGACGTACACCTGAAAATACCTTAAACCTCTCAAATCCCAGATGTGTGACAGATATAGAGGTGCAGGTAATTGACGGTGGGCTGGTAATTAGACAGGTAAGTACAACAGGTGTACAGGCTGTGGGTATACACATTATACAACAATGTTTTTTGTTTAATGTGTTTTTCTTATTTGGTAGTTTGTTTCCTAGGTCCCCTTCAAGCTAATAAATGCCTCCCCTCCACACTTAAGACAATGATATAAAAATAAATAAGTTAATAAAAGACGACCCACGACACCGCTCCAGCTAGCTTTGTATTTTTTTTTTTTTTTTTTTTTTTTAAACTGAACCGGCCGAAGACCGGTTCAGTTTGATCTAAATTGCAAGCTCGCTTTTGCTCGCCAGGAATAAAATCGACACTTGAATGGGGCAAAGACTCTTATAATGCCCAAATTAAAGGGGTGATAAACTGAAATTAGCCAAACTAACGGGGGCCAATGAGGGGGGGGGGGGGGGGAGAGAGAGAGATCCAATATAATGTTCCTTTGGCTGGTACTAAAGTTAAGTGTGTGTTAGAGGTGGACGGTGTGGTGATAATAACTATGACAGGTGTACTGGACCCTATAATGGACAGGTGAGGGAGTCATTACACACCTCATACACCTATAACAACTCATCTCATCTCTCATTACTAGCACGTTTAGTGGTTAGTAGAATAGAGGACGACTGTGTTCGACAATTAAGGACAGATTTTTATTGATTTATTGATTTATCTATTTAGTTATTACAGCCATCTGCCAAACATGTCAGTAAAGAGCGCTTCCTCAAATGGTGTTTATATTCATTATTTCTTTAGTTTTCTCCCTAGACCTCCAACAAATTTAAAACAATATCCCCAAGACTCCCCTTTGATATGTATTTTTGCATTTTTCGGTAGAATAATGCCCCGGCCATAGGCTGGTTCCTCCTATATTGTAGGCTTGCTTTCGCTCGTCAAGAAAAGACCGACATCTAAATGGCACGAAAGGTCTTAAAATCACCAAACTATTGGGGCGAATGTCTTACAATTTCCAAACTACTGGCTGAGGGAGAAGGTGGTCCAGACAACTCCCCTTAGTCTATATATTATGTACTCATCCCACCTGTAGTTCATAATGACGTTTAACCCCTTGAGGGATATCGCGCGTTTTACCAGTTTAGTTTGGTTATCAATAGATTTTATTCAGCTTAGGAAATATCTGTTGGAGTCAGTGGCATAATTGAGTTGGTTTTGACCCCTTCAATCCCTGGAGGTCCTCCCTACGCTGCCTAAATTGGTCTAATGCTATCCAAAAAAAAAGTGTTAAAAGGCGTGATAATCGTGCCGGGGTCAATACCAAGTTGCCATCGTCTACAACATATTTCGCCAACAACTGTTCCTAACAGCCAAGTAAGGAAGGTGGGGACATGGAAATTTACCGTTATGGAAAACAAATAGATTACTGCATACCAACCTATACTTATAAATCACTATAAAGATCTTTCGCCCCATTTCGTTGTCAACTTGAAAACCTTTCGTGCCGTTTAGATGTCGATTTTTTAGCTGTTAGCGAGTCTGTAATCTAGAAGGATGGAGGTATTGGGAGCAAAACAAAAAATAATAATAACATAAAACGGCCCTTAAGCCCTTCAGTATGAATTACTAGCGAACTTGTTGGATAAACTGGTTGAACCACACAAATCAGATTGCTGGGATTTACAAGTTAATGTTGACCGTGTTGTTATTAGCATTAGTAGGTGTAAAAGTAACCAGGATCACCACCACTGTACACAAGGTAAACGATGAGTACCAGTAGGGTATGTACTGAGCCCACCTGTAATTCAAATTGAAGTTCAAGGTTAATTGGACAGGTACAAAAGGTAAGAGATGAACCTGGTATGTAATGATCTCACCTGTAAATAATATTGACTGTTAAGGTTAATTAGACAGGTACAAAAGATCAGAGATGAGCCTGGTATGTAATGATCTTACCTGTAAACAATATTGACTTTTAAGGTTAATTATACAGGTACAACAGGTAAGAGATAAGCCTGGTATGTAATGATCTCACCTGTAAATAATATTGACTTTTAAGGTTAATTACACAGGTACAAAAGGTAAATGGTGTATGTTCTGATAATGAGGTGTAGTGAATGGTTACCTTGACAGGTGTAGGCTGTAATCTCTTCACCGATTAATTTGACAGATACAATCACCTGTACAAGTAGCTGGTACACTCCTGATAAACTGGAACCAGTGAACAGTAATTGAGGGTTTAGTTGATAGATTACGGGAAGGAAGGTGTGGTTGTGTGGTTATAGTGGTTCAACCCCGAGATAGCGAGTTCGAATCTCTATATTTTCATTATAGATTTTAATGGGATTACATTTTTGCTGTATTTATTTTAAGTAGTTTACAATGGAACCACCGATATGTCATAATGAGCATATTATGAAGAAGTGGGACTGATAACGCAAGTGTTTAGGATTTACAACTGAGAATTTTTTTGATAAGAACGGATTATTGGATCAGTGGCTGAGCACATGAGTCACAGTACTCCAGTCGCTTGGCTCAGTTAGAGGAGGTTCAAATCCCGCTGCTTGAAGTTGAGGTTTCTGTCAATAAATGCACTGGCTGTGAACGTTAGGTGTGGATGCGCCAGCCCCTGAGTTTCACCTACTACCATGGCCACATTCTACCCCCCTTCTGTGGGGTATGTAGGCACTCTTGTAGCAGCTGAAGTCACCCTGTTAACTAATTAGGAAAAGATAGATTAAGATTTTTTTTTTTTTTTAGGCTTTAGAGAGAGAGAGAGTTTCTCTCAACGCTCTTATTAAAAGATATAGAGATAGGGAGAGATCCTTTAAACACAACAGCTACAACTTAAAAAATGTTGTGACGAAATAAAACTGATAACAGAATTTTAGATATTAGAGGCGAGACAAATGTTAATAAGAAATTGATCATTGGAATTGTGAGAGGTGTTAAGTGTTTGTTTGTGTCTGTGTGTGAGTGTATATGTTTGAGTGTGTGTTGGGGATGAAGGTGTGTGTGTTTGCTTTTTGTTTTTTTAATATGTGAGTGAGAGAGACAAAAGGCAGATCTGTCTGTAGCGAGTGCCACCCCCAGAGTTGAAAGAGTGACGGGGCCAAAATCAAATGACGTTCGAGCCAAAATGCCTGGACACAAGGAGTTTGAAGCAATTTAAGTCATAGGAATAGACTGATTCTGAGAGAGAGTTCCAGAGCTCAGCTGTTGAATAGAAGAAAGTCTGAGAGTAACGTTTCACTCTTGGGTTGGAGTGTTGCACAGAGTAGGGGTGGGATTGTGTTGCAAGATGGGTGCTACGTGCTCTACAAAGAGGAGGTGGTATACACTGGGAGAGCTCTGCGGAACACTGATTATTGTAGTAGCGATAGAATAGCGAGAAAGATGTAACATTGCGGCGAAGAGAGAGAGATTGCAGAGAGTTGGTGAGTGGACGGGAGTTAATGATACGAAAGGCTTTCCTTTCTACTTTGTCTAGGAGTTCGTTGTGAGAGGATCCTCCCCACACATGTGAACAATACTCAATACAAGGACGCACTGTGCCCCTGTACAGAGCAAGAAGCTGTGCAGGTGTAAAGAACCCTTTGAGGCAGTTGAGCACACCCAGCTTCTGGGAGGCTGCCTTAGCAAGACTGGTAACATGGTCCTTCCAAGTGAGAGCAGAAGAAAAAGAAACACCAAGAATATTGAGAGAAGATGAAGAATATATTTTTGTATTATTGAAGAATAAGGGATAGTCCTCTTGGAGTTCCGGATGGGTAGTAAGATGGAGAAATTGGATTTTGGAAGCATTAAAGGCGACAAGGTTTTCTCTGCCCCAATTGGAAATAGTAGTTAGATCAGAAGATAAGTGTTGTCTGGCTTCATTATGTTTGTTTTTGAGGGATTGCTGGCTGGGGCGTTCTGGAAAACTAAATGAAAAGTGTAAATTATGTATTGTCTTCTGAGTATGAATGGATATGCCTGGATGTACAGTTGAGAAGATAATTTATGGAAATAAGAAAGAGAATTGGAGATAGGACAGAGCCCTGAGGAACACCGGAGTTGATAGGATGACGAAGT
>CM064493.1:55445151-55457651 GCA_032716605.1 Paralithodes platypus | reverse complement strand
CCATAGCCTGACCGTTCAGCTTCACCTCACACTCTGTGACTTCACCCCTTTCGAAGACCATAACCTTGCTCTTCCCCGCATTTACCTTCAAATTCCGTTTTTCGCACACTGTTCCAAACTCATTTACCAGACCCTGCAACTCCCATTCATTATCACTCATCAGAACTGTATCATCCGCAAACAGCAGTATAGGTAGCTTCCACTCAATTCCATCCCTTTTCAGCGATACACCAACATCCACTGCTCTTGATAGTATTTCGTTCATGACTCCATCCATATATACAGTAAACAACCACGGGGACATCACACACCCCTGTTTCAAACCAACATTCAGGTCAAAGAACTCGCTCTTCTCACTCTCCACACATACTGCCGCCTACCCCTTCCATATTTATAATTATTTTCATCATTATTGTGATGCCTGTATCTCCAGGAAATACACCCATCAGAATAGCATCTATCGCCGTGAAGCCAGAGACTGCAGATCCCAAACGTACACCTACACCCACAGCATTAGCATCCACCATTATGAAACCAGAGAGGAATATAACAGAGTCTACCACCCACCTTTTTCTGCAACCCAGAAGACTGTCAGATCCCACACTCGGTCTCACCTCACCTATCTATCTCCACCCCTCAATCGGCCCCTCGCTGACATCACCATCATTCCAGTACCTCACTTGTCACCTGTCCAGCTCTTTACACCTGAACCAACCTGCCCAAAGCGAAAAGGACACAATTTCACCCCTCCACACTCAGGTGCGAGTGACCTTCGAGTGACCTTATGGCCCCCAAGGCCAAGTAGAGGAAGAGGAAAAAGAAATTCACCAGTTACCGAATGTCAGAGTTGTTCGGTCGCTCACCTCCTTGTAGCTCATCGACGCTTACCAAGGTCGATTACCCGGTGCTTTACAAAACCAACCCAGTACTTAACAAGACCACCCTTCTCGGTGCTTTACAAGACTGAAAACTAGCGCTTTACAAGGCCCAGTTGACGCTTTATGAGGTCAGTTTATACCCATCGCTTTACAAGGCCAATTTGACACTTTACAAGGCCAGTCTTTACCCGGTGCTTTACAAGGCCCACCTTACAGCCAAGAGCAGCCTGAGCTGAGCCAGCCTGCTGTCTCCCAAAACCGCTCAGGAGCCCTCGCCAGAAGCAGCTGAGACGACGGGATTAGAGCCCAAAGAAAGAGAAGAAGAGCCAACATCCACACAGCTAACATGTGTGGCAACCATATAGACAGCCACCAGGAATGATGCAGTGTCCCCCTCTGACCCATTTTATTTCTCCTACACAGGTATAGCCAGTGATGTAAGAGCCAGGGATGTCAGAGCTCCGCCTCCATCTCCTACAGCTGGCAGACTACCTGCCGGCCTACTTGTCACCTGGAAAGAGAAGGTACCTGCCCCCACCGAATCAGGATAAAGGGGACAAAAGGGTAGCCTTAGCCCAAGGAGTAAGGCCCCTTCTCCACTCAAATCTCCCACCACCGAGAGGTGCAAGAAATCTCCGCAAGAAAGGCCCGAATGCTGGAGTTGTCTGGCAGGTCACTGGCTTCAGTTTCACCTGCCCTTGCCTCACCTGAGTTCAGCAACCCTTGCTCAGGAAACGAGTTCAGCAACCCTTGGTCATTCAAGTCTTAATTCAGCAACCCTTGTGAGGACCACGGAAAGTTCAGCAACCCTTGCTTTCCAGCAACTGCACTCAGCAACCCTTGCGAGGCAACGACAGAATTGGCCCGAAGAGAGCTCAGCAACCCTTGCTCTCAGACTGAGTTCAGCAACCCTTGCTCACCCACTCCCAGGAAGAAAAGAAAGTTCAGCAACCCCCAAGAAGCATAACAAGAAGAAGAAAGAGAAGATTTCCCACAAGCAGAGGCCCTAATCCCAGACATCTGAGATAAAGAAGACGAAAAGAGACCTTGAACTCACTGAGAACCCGGGAAAATATATAAATACTTGATACATTTGTACAGGAGTAATTTTTTCTCTGGTTGATAAAGTCCCTATTTTGTCTTGAAGTCTTCTCAATAACATTGACACGGTTTCCTAATCAACCTTGATGAAAATAAATAATATTTAGATGTTTGTAGTCGACTTTGCCTACAACATATATTTAGTATCGCTATTTCTCCTTAATTCTTTGCCATACAACATCCGTCCATAAATACTTCCTAAAATATATTATTCATACTCGGCCCATATTAATTTTTAAACTCAACATACGAGGGGTGATTGATAAGTTTGTGGCCTGAGGTAGAAGGACATGAGTTACAAAATTCCAGTTTTATTCAATTATAGTTCAACCTTTTCAAAGCTGGCATGCATAGTATGAAGTCTCTAACAATATTTGTCTTTCTGTTACAGATAAATGAACGTCATGAATTTTGTCAATATTTTCCTGTGTGGTGACTGTGGGAGGCCTTCCTTCATGGGGATCATCTTCCAAGCTTTCATTTTCTATATCTTTATCAAAGGATTAACCCCCTAAAGAAATCTACTAGGATATGGTGGCTACACTAGGGGACAATGCTCCTTCCTACAGCATGGTTAAAAATTGGGAAGCTGAATTCAAATGGGGTAGGAAAAGCTTGGAAAATGACCCTGTGAAGGAAAACCTCCCACAGTCACCACACAGGAAAACATTGACAAAATTCATGACATTCATTTGTCTGTAACAGAAAGACTAATATTGTTAGAGACTTTATACTATGCATGCAAGCATTTAAAAAGGTTGAACTATAAGTGAATAAAACTGGAATTTTGTAACTCATGTCCTTCTACCTCAAGCCACGAACTTATCAATCACCCCTCGTATGTCCTTCTCCCGGGTTCTACGGATCTTTCTGTATATATTTAAACTACCTCTTTGCCAGACTTACTTAATATTTTATGCTTTGTATTTGAGTGCTCGTTATTCAGTCACAGATTGTAAACATGCCATGAAAACGTATATGCACACTGTATAGTTCCTTATGTATGTTGTACTGTAACCACCATATATACTGTATACTCTATAAAGAACCCTTATACACTGAAGAACATGTATCTGTTCTAGTCTTAATTTCCCAGCTCATATAAGGACCACACGCTTATACGCTCATACAGATATCTTTACGCGGCTAAGAATAAATACATTCAGGTCAGTATCTAACTTATACCTATACCTTTTCTTCATCTAGCTCAAACTACATAATTAATAAAATGCTTATTTCAGCGTCACTCTTATGTAATCATTAACCCTATAATATTCAAGGACACGTTTCTTCCTTTTATTCTGTCTATCAGTAGACGATTTTATTTGGCTTAGGAAGTAATTGTGAGAGTCAGAAGGTTAATTGAGATAGATTTTACCCATTTCATTCTTAGAGGTCCTTCCAAACCTGAGTAAAATCGTTTAATTTTAGCCCCAATTAAGTGAAAAGGCGTCCTCGGAGAATGAAAGGATTAACTTGCTGAGGAGTGTTTTCATAAAGCTTAACAAAGAAGAGTCATAAGAAGTTATAGTTATAAATGGATGAGTAGAATTAATCAACGATGGAGGGCATTTTAACTTGCTATTCTCATGGTTTACGTTCATTAACTTTCTATATTGTATTGTCATTAGACGATGTTTTTCAGCTAATGAAAACTTGAGATAGCATTCACCACTTTGATGAGCTTCCTAAGCTCAATAAAATTGTCTACTGGTAACGGGAATAATGTTAGGAAATGAGCCATCATTTCAATTCAATTCAATTCAATTCAATTAAAAAACAGTTTACTCTCGTAAAGTACATCAAATTAGAATCCCACATAATCATATAAACAATATTTACTATGAGCCAACAGAGAACCGATGCCATCCGGCATATATGCCCCTTAACACTTACAGCCTATTTCCGCCATATCAGGGCTCATTCAGGCACATCTGACTGATTAGGCAAGTTTCTGAATGAAATTAAATGTATTCAACCGAAAACTAGAAGAAAATAACTTCAAAATGACACCAGAACGAGCTTCGAAGCGTGCGGAGTTCACCCGCAGCGCTACCATAGACATTCGCTAAAATGAGCAATTCTCGCTAATGTCTCGCTACATTTGCCTTTGGCAGCACTGTATATCTCGCGAGACTCTGACACAGAGCCTTCAGTGCCACGGCCGCTTGACTGGGAGACGGACGTGTGGCCTGTCGTGCTCCTGCTTCCTTACATTCAATTTTACAGGCTTTTAGAGACTTTAAAAGACTGTAAATTGCCATCGCGTTCGGGAACGTCTCCTGCAGCCAATGGATTAAACCCCAAGAATCATGCAACAAAATATATCTCACTTTTTATATTTTATTTTATATTATTATTGAGCGGCCCATTCCTGTGAAACATTGAGCCTATAAAAATCAAAGGCATAGAAAGGGTGTAAAAGGGAATATAAGAT
Organism: Paralithodes platypus; assembly: GCA_032716605.1. Classification (NCBI taxonomy): domain Eukaryota; kingdom Metazoa; phylum Arthropoda; class Malacostraca; order Decapoda; family Lithodidae; genus Paralithodes; species Paralithodes platypus. The sequence continues at coordinate 55,453,235 of CM064493.1, read as the reverse complement.
CATTGTGTATATTGGGCTAAAATGATATGTATGAGGGTGCAAAGGCGTCGGTGCAGTGGAAAATGAACAGAGCTAGTTCTTTGATCTGAATGTTGGGTTAAAGCAAGGGTTTGTGATGTCCCCATGGTTGTTCAATATATATAATTATATGGATGGAGACATGAAAGAAATACAAGGAAGAGCAGTGGATGTTGGTGTACCGCTGATTAGGGAAGGAAGCGAGTGGAAGTTGCCTGTACTGCAGTTTGCCGATGATACATTTCTGATAAGCGATAGGGAATGGGAGTTGCAGGGTCTGGTAAACATTTTGTTTATTTGATGGCAAATATAATAGCTAGGGCTAGGATTCGAACTCTTACAGATAGAGAGTCTGTCACCATTATCACTACGGAGGTTTAAAGGCAAACTCTGGTACTTCTACCTGTGTTCCTCCCCAACCTCAACTTGAGAGGGGGACAGACAGTCTTTTAATCGAAATCAGGCTCCCATAAGCATGGCAAGTTGTTTATTTGATGACAAATATAATAGCTAGGGCTAGAATTCCAACGAATGTAATATAATAGTTCGAATCCTAGCCCTAGTTATTATATTTGCCATCACCCCCACACACACCCTTACTAACAACCATCACCCACACACACACCCTTATTAACAACCATCACCCACACACACCTTTACTAACAACCATCACTCACACACACACCCTAACTAACAACCATCACCGACACACACCCTTACTAACAACCATCACCAACACACACCTTTACTAACAACCATCACCCACACACACACCCTTACTAACAACCATCACCCACACACCCTTACTAACAACCATCACCCACACACACACCCTTACTAACAACCATCACCCACACACACACCCTTACTAACAACCATCACCCACACACACCCTTACTAACAACCATCACCCACACACACACACACACCCTTACTAACAACCATCACCCACACACACACCCTTATTAACAACCAACCACACACCTTACTAACACCCACACACACACACACCCTTACTAACAACCATCACCCACACATACCCTTACTAACAACCATCACACACACACACACACACACCCTTACTAACAACCATCACCCACACATACCCTTACTAACAACCATCACACCCACACCCACACACCCTTACTAACAACCATCACCCACACGCACACCCTTACTAACAACCATCACACACACACCCACACAACCTTACTAACAACCATCACCCACACATACCCTTACTAACAACCATCACCCACACACACACCCTTACTAACAACCATCACACACACCCACACACACCCTTAGTAACAACCATCACCTACACACACACCCTTACTTACAACCATCACCCACACACACACCCTTACTTACAACCATCACCCACACACACACCCTTACTAACAACCATCACCAACACACACACCCTTACTTACAACCATCAACCACACACACACCCTTAGTAACAACCATCACACACACACACACACACACCCTTACTAACAACCATCACACACACACACACCCTTACTAACAACCATCACACACACACACACCCTTACTAACAACAATCACACACACATACACACACCCTTACTAACAACCATCACACACACACACACCCTTACTAACAACCATCACCCACATGGTGATGGGCTGGTTTAACAGAGTGAGAACTGAGCGATCTCTGCCATACCCATAGCTTACTCTGACTGTTCCTTTTACTTATACATTTTCTAGATCTCAAGTGACGGCGTCTCTTCCGTGGATTGACCTCTCAATATACCAAGATTGGAAGCCAAAGAGTCACATTTTTCCTTTGCCCCTCAACTTTCTCTTCATAATTGCTGATGGGCACAGGGCCCTGGGTGGGGCTTTGGTTTCCCGGGCGTTTCCGCACCCTCCTCAGCTCCCCGCCATGGAGTGGCTTCGGTCACCCAGGCTTTATTGTGGCCGGCAGGGAGGGTTCTCTGGGGGCGCTCGGTTATGGCCTTGGCCTTGCTCGGGGCCTTGGGGCTGTTCGGCCAGGCAGCTTGGGGATCAACAACAACAACAACAACAACAACCATCACCCACACACACACCCTTACTAACAACCATCACAAACACACACACACACAAACCCTTACTAACAACCATCACACACACACACACCCTTACTAACAACTATCACCCACACACACACCCTTAGTAACAACCATCACACACACACACAACCTTACTAACAACCATCACACACACACACACACACCCTTAGTAACAACCATCACACACACACAAACCCTTAGTAACAACCATCACACACACACAAACCCTTAGTAACAACCATCACACACACACACGCACACACCCTTAGTAACAACCATCACACACACACAAACCCTTAGTAACAACCATCACACACACACACACACACACACCCTTAGTAAAAACCATCACCCACACACAAACCCTTATTAACAACCATCACACACACACACACACCCTTAGTAACAACCATCACACACACACACACACCCTTAGTAACAACCATCACACACACACAAACCCATAGTAACAACCATCACACACACACACACACACCCTAAGTAACAACCATCACCCACACACAAACCCTTATTAACAACCATCACACACACACACACACCCTTAGTAACAACCATCACACACACACACACCCTTAGTAACAACCATCACACACACGCACACACACCCTTAGTAACAACCATCACCCACACACAAACCCTTATCAACAACCATCACACACACACACACACCCTTAGTAACAACCATCACACACACACACACACCCTTACTAACAACCATCACCCACACACAAACCCTTATTAACAACCATCACACACACACACACCATTAGTAACAACCATCACACACACACACAACCTTAGTAACAACCATCACACACACACACACACACCCTTACTAACAACCATCACCCACACACACACCTTACTAACAACCATCACCCACACACACACCCTTACTAACAACCATCACCCCCATACACCCTTAGTAACAACCATCACACACACACACACACCCTTACTAACAACCATCACCCACACATACCCTAACTTACAACCATCACCCACAGACACACCCTTACTAACAACCATCGCCCACACACACACCCTTACTAACAACCATCACCCACACACACCCTTACTAAGAACCATCACCCACACACACATCCTTATTAACAACCATCACCCACACACACACCCTTACTTACAACCATCACAAACACCCACACCCTTACTAACAACCATCACCCCCACACACCATCACTTCCAACCATCACCCACACACACCCTTTCTAACAACCATCACCCACACACACACACCCTTACTAATAACCATCACCTACACACACCCTTACTTACAACCATCACCAACACACACACTCCCTTACTAACAACCATCACCCACACACACACACACACCCTTGCTAACAACCATCACACAAACACCCTTACTAACAACCTTCACCCACACACACACCCGTACTAACAACCATCACCCACACACACCATTACTAACAACCATCACCCACACACACACACCCTTACTATCAACCATCATCCATACACACACACACACACACACACACACCTTTACTAACAACCATCACACACACACCTTTACTAACAACCATCACCCACGCACACACCCTTACTAACAACCATCACCCACACACACCCTTACTAACAACCATCTCCCACACACACAACCTTACCAACAACCATCACCCACACACACCCTTACTAACAACCATCACCCACACACACACCCTTACTAACAACCATCACCCACACACACCCTTACTAACAACCCTCACCCACACACACACCCTTACTAACAACCATCAACCACACACACCCTTACTAACAACCATCACCCACAAACACCCTTACTAACAACCATCACCCACACACACCCTTACTAACAACCATCACCCACACACCCACACACACACACACCCTTACTAACAACCATCACAAACACCCTTACTAACAACCATCACACACACACCCTTACTAACAACCATCACCCACACACACCCTTATTAACAACCATCACCCACACACTCACATACACACACACCCTTACTATCAACCATCATTCACACACACCCTTACTACAACCATCACCACCCCACACACACCACACCCTTACACTAACAACCATCACACACACCACCCTTACTAACACCCACCCACACACACACCCTTACTTACAACCATCACCCACAACACACCCTTACAACCATCACCCAGACACACACACCCTCACTAACAACCCCCACCCCCACACAGCCTTACTAACAACCATCACCCACACACATCCTTACTAACAACCATCACCCACACAAACCCTTACTAACAACCATCACACACACACACACCCTTACTAACAATCATCACACACACACACACACCCCTACTAACAACTATCACCCCCACACTCACCCTTACTAACAACCATCACACACACACACACCCTTGCTAACAACCATCACACACACACACACTCTTACTAACAACCATCACACACACACACACATACACTTACTAACAACCATCACACACACTCACACCCTTACTAACAACCATCACAGCCACACACACCCTTACTAACAACCATCACACACACACACCCTTACTAACAACCATCACCCACACACACACACACACACACTTACTAACAACCATCACCCACACACACACTTACTAACAACCATCACCCACACACACACCCTAACTAACAATCATCACCCACACACATCCTTACTAACATCCATCACACACACACACACACACATCCTTACTAACAACCATCACCCACACACATTCTTACTAACAACCATCACACACACACACACAAATCCTTACTAACAACCATCACACACACACCCCCACACCCTACTAACAACCATCACCCACACACACCCTTACTAACAACCACCACACACACACACCCTTACTAACAACCATCACACACACACACCCTTACTAACAACCATCACCCACCCACACCCTTACTAACAACCATCACCCACAAACACACACTTACTAACAACCATCACCCACACACACCCTAACTAGCAACCATCACACACACACACCCTACACCATCACCCCACACACCCCCTACTACAACCATCACACACACACACACCCTAACTAACAATCATCACCCACACACATCCTTACTAACAACCATCACACACACACCCACGAACCCTTACTAACAACCATCACCTACACACACCCTTACTTACAACCATCACCAACATACACACTCCCTTACTAACAACCATCACCCACACACACACACACACCCTTGCTAACAACCATCACACAAACACCCTTACTAACAACCTTCACCCACACACACACACCCTTGCTAACAACCATCAGCCCCACACACCCTTACTAACAACCATCACCCACACACACACACACCCTTACTAACAACCATCACACACACACACACCCTTACTAACAACCATCACCCACACACACCCACACACCCTTACTAACAACCATCACCCACACACACACACCCTTAATCACAACCTTCACCCACACACACACCCTTACTAACCACCATCACCCACACACACCATTACTAACAACCATCACCCACACACACACACCCTTACTATCAACCATCATCCATACACACACACACACACACACACCTTTACTAACAACCATCACACACACACCACTACAACCATCACCCACGCACAACACCCTTACTAACAACCATCACCCACACCACCCTTACCACCATCTCCCACACACACAAACTTACCAACAACCATCACCCACACACACCCATACTAACAACCATCACCCACCACACACACCCTACTAACAACCATCACCCACACACACCCACTAACAACCATCACCCACACACACACCCTTACTAACAACCATCACCCACACACACCCTTACTAACAACCATCACCCACACACACCCTTACTAACAACCATCACCCACACACCCACACACACACACACCCTTACTAACAACCATCACACACACCCTTACTAACAACCATCACACACACACCCTTACTAACAACCATCACCCACACACACCCTTATTAACAACCATCACCCACACACCCACATACACACACACCCTTACTAACAACCATCAAACACACACACCCTTACTAACAACCATCACCCACCCACACACACACACACACCCTTACTAACAACCATCACACACACACCCTTACTAACAACCATCACCCACACACACACCCTTACTTACAACCATCACCCACACACACACCCTTACTTACAACCATCACCCACACACACACACCCTCACTAACAACCCCCACCCCCACACAGCCTTACTAACAACCATCACCCACACACATCCTTACTAACAACCATCACCCACACCACACCCCTTACTAACAACCATCACACACACACACCCTTACTAACAATCATCACACACACACCACCACCCCTACTACAACTATCACCCCCACACCACCCTTACTAACAACCATCACAGCACACACACACCCTTACTAACAACCATCACACAAACCCACACCCTTACTAACAACCATCACCCACACACCACACACACACCCTTACTAACAACCATCACCCACACAACACTACTAACAACCATCACCCACAACACACACTACTAACTAACATCATCACCACCCACACATCCTTACTAACATCCCACACACACACACACACATCCTTACTAACAACCATCACCCACACACATCCTTACTAACACCATCACACACACCACACACATCCTTACTAACAACCATCACACACCCACGAACCCTTTACTAACAACCATCACCCACACACACCCCTTACTAACAACCCTCACCCACACACACCCTTACTAACAACACACACACACACACCCTTACTAACAAACCATCACCCACCCCCACCCTTACTAACAACCATCACCCACAAACACACACTTACTAACAACCATCACCCACACACACCCTTACTAGCAACCATCACACACACACCCTTACTAACAACCATCACCCACACACACACACCCTAACTAACAATCATCACCCACACACATCCTTACTAACAACCATCACACACACACCCACGAACCCTTAATAACATCCATCACCCACACACACCCTTACTAACAACCATCACCCACACATCCACACACACACACACCCTTACTAACAACCATCACACACACCCTTACTAACAACCATCACCCACACACACACACACACCCTTACTAACAACCATCACTCACACACACCCTTACTAACAACCATCACCCACACACACACCCTTACTAACAACCATCACCCACACACATCCTTACTAACAACCATCACACACACACATCCTTACTAACAACCATCATACACACACCCACGAACCCTTACTAAAAACCATCACCCACACACACCCATACTAACAACCATCACCCACGCACACCCTTACTAACAACCATCATCCACACACACACCCTAACTAACAATCATCACCCACACACATCACTACAACACCATCACACACACACACACACCTTACTAACAACCCCACACACTACACCCACGAACCTTACTAACACCATCACCCACCCACACCTTACTAACAACCATCACCCACACACACCCTACTAACAACCATCACACACACACACCCTTACTAACAACCATCACCACACACACCCACCTTACTAACAACCATCACCACCCACACACACCCTTAATAACAACCATCACCCACACACACCCTTACTAACAACCATCACACACACACACCCTTACTAACAACCATCACCCACACACACACCCTAACTAACAATCATCACCCACACACATCCTTACTAACAACCATCACATACACACCCACACATCCTTACTAACAACCATCACACACACACCCACACACACCCTTACTTTCAACCATCACCCACACACACACCCTTACTAACAACCATCACACACACACCCACACACACCCTTACTTACAACCATCACCCACAC